>CAEGAE010039109.1:0-12541 GCA_903067095.1 Girardinus metallicus
TCAGACCGGGATCTGAAATTTATTGTGCGGTTCGTCCGTAAAGCTACACTTACGGACCATCAACTACTCAGCCGCCCGCCATGTTCAGTCTATCCGCTCACCTGTATAAATACTCCCGCAGCCTCTTCCCAATGTTCATTTGCTGTAACTCCAGGCATTGCAGCAAATGCAATGCCTGGGCATGATGAAAACCCGGGCATCATCATAAGTCAATAAAATCCCCCTGGCCGAACTTAAAGATTGCAAGAGTGCATGTATTATGTTATCCATAGCAGGCATCCTCACTGTATTTTCATCACTTTAATTCATATTTTATTTTCTTTAATTACCTGCAGAAAGTAAATGAATCTTGTATACATTGTGAATACATTACCATTTACTTAGAAGAGGTCCCAGAGATGCCATTTAAAAAGAAAAATCTTTGTCCATCTTATATCATTACAACAATTTACTGAAAATAGAGCTGCTTTCCCATCTGCTGCGTTATATTTGTGTTTTTTTTTAAATTCCTCTAATGTTGTTGGCGTACTTAATGGATCATCAGATGTAGCCAAACCCATTTATCTCAGTTTTATTGTTCACATCTCATGCTTGAATAAGAGGGTGTCGGAGCTGACACCTGCTCACCTGCTCTCTGCGCAAAGGTTTAATTGTGGGCGAATGAAATAGAGGTGCCAGACTTAATTGGAGAATGAAGAGGAAGGAAGAATAAAGACTGTTGTCCACATAATCCTCACCATCTGTGTTCATCAACACAAGTGTTTGATGAGAATAACATATGGGGTCTTTTCACTGTTGGCCACAATAGACTAGAACTGTGGTTCTAAAAGCTGCAGTAGGGAGTTCTGAAAACACTGTAGACTAAGTATTAAAATGTGAACAAGCACACTCTACTTGTCCCTTCCCCATCCTCTCTGCTGTGCTACAGACCTCCCTCAAAAGCTGCCCCTCCACGTCCGAACCTGCAAAGAACTTGAGAAATAGTTTGTTTTCCTGTAATGTTGTTTCTAAACCATTAGCACAGCAAAAACTCCTGCACTCTTGAGCTTGAACAATGGTAGGGCTGTGTGGGGGAAGGGCTTCAGCAGCACTTACTCAAGGATGATTGACAGGCCTTCCTCCTGGCTCTGATTGATTGTTTCTGACCGAATAGTGTATTTTTGCAAATGGCAGTTGGACCGAGGTTTGTTTTTTTTTTTTTTTTTTTTTTTTTTTTTAAAGATTGTCTGCCTCATATCCTACTGTCAGGACATAGTGATAGTTGTAACAACTAGTTTATGACAGCTAACTACTGCAGCTTTGAACCAAGTCTGGATTGACTAATTGGAAGAGCCGATACATTTCCCATTGGGCCGGCCTAATATTTGGGCTGCAAAGCTGTTTGAATGTGAACTGGAGGTGTGACTGAAATAGTATTTTTTTTCTTTGTTTGTTTGTTTTGCTGAAGAAAAATGTTGGCCTGGGTAGGAAAATTTAGTGAGGCAACATTATAAATTATTTTACCAACAGAGGATTAGGTTATGACAAAGAAACAAACACAAAAGAGGGTCGAAAGAGAAAGTTGAGGAAGATCTAAAGGCTAAAAGAGAACAAAGTGTACTCTTACTCCAGTTCCTTAAAGATGTGATGTTGGAGAGGAAAAGATAGAACAAACTTTAACACAGTGTGCAGGTTGCTGCTTTATCTGATCCCTATCACACTAAAACACCTTTTGTTTTCTCTTTCTCACTTAATTTATACACAGTTTTCACAGCTGCCTTTCATTACAGTTGAGAAAAGACGTTCCGCATCCATATGGAAGTTATCAGCGTTGCTCCATCCTGTTAATTACAGAGCTGTCATTGATCACAGCAGTTGTGTGTACTCACCTCAGTACTTAACTCACCAAAAGATGGTGCCTCAATGGTGTGAATTTCCATTGTGTTTATACTCTTTAATGAGGCGTACAGGTTTGTTTTTGGGTCAATCTTTAAATTAAAGTTTAATTCTCCTGTCCTTACAGAGGAGGTACTAAATATAAAAGGCACAGTCTGTGTTACAAAATACTGAATGACGAAGACAAAAGCAAAAATCAAAACCCAGAAGGTGTATCTAAGAAAGGGACAGCAATGTATATAATATCTTCATTATATTTTCACCTCCACATTTTATTTGTGTTGACGCCCCTTCCTCCTCAGACTGAGCTCTTTTGGGTGACTTACTGATGATGCACCCTAGAGTAATGATGTAACTCAAGGAAACAGATTTTGTATATAGAAGGTCATTTAATTTTTTTTGTCATACAATAAAATGCAGTTACAGCTTGTCAATGCTTTCGGTGCTGCGCCGGTATATCTCACGTTGACTCAAAAAGGGTGATGTAATATGGGGAAATTGATGTGAACTTGCTTTTTTATGTGGTTTAAGTACCAACAAAGGCTCTGTAATCAGGGCTTGTTCCAAAGTGTATAGGGACAAAAAATTATACATGAATAACCTGATGTAACATGCAGTAAAACTTTGGGGGGCTTTCTTATTAACAGCTCGGATGCTTGTGAGGCTATGATTTGTCTCTAACAAAACAGAAAAGTGCCTTTCTGCTGTTTGTACAAGTTCCTGTGGGGGTTTAAGATTACTGACATGATGATTTTACTTCTCTTGAAGTTGCCCTGCAGTGTGGTTGTTCATTTTGTCACCTTTTTTCTTCTTTTTCTGCTTTGAGAGTAAATATGACATGCTTCATTCATGAGTATTTTTCTTTCATCACTACTATCACGACAAAGTAAAAATAAATAAAAATAAATAAAAATATTTCACTATGGAATATTTTCATTGTCTGTGTTTGTAAGGTTTAATAAACAGTTGAAATTAGGTATTCACATACAATTTATAAAAAGACACATAAACAGGTTTTTTCCCCCTTACTGTCTGACATCCAGCTAAACATGTTGTTTTATGGCCATTAGGATGGCTCAAATAATGTTTTATTTATTTATTTCCTAAACTAATAGGTTGGAAAATTTTTCATCATTTAAAAAAAAAAAAATACTTTCTTCCTATTTAGACATTTAAATACACAATTAATGTGCCTATAATAAGCCCATGATGTTATGGCCTTGCAAGATTTGAAATGGTTAATTCACAATAGCTGAGTTTAATATCCACATAAGGCTATATGTAAAAGCACTCCAACATGGAGGAGTGCTTTATTAAAAAAAACGAGAACTTGTTTATATGTCATAATTTAAATCTAACATAATTGGCTTCATTAGCTGAATGTGACATGATGTTTTTGTTATTCAGAAACTATGGTTTGTAACTATTTTGAGTGGACCATTAAACCAGCTTATTTTAATGCATTAGGTATTTATCTTTAAATTTTATCAGGGGGATTCGAATGTTCAGTAGCTCATTAACATGTTGACATTTTCTTCAACACGTTTTTGGTTCCAGCATTAAGTATTCAGCATTTTGCCCCTATAAAGAATAAAGAATCTGAAACGTAGGGACGTTAACCTTTTCACATAATCATTATAGTATTTCTGAACTGCACTTCTCAAGTGTTTAAAAAGTTCTAAGCATATTTTTACTCCTGTCTTTACAAAAAGTGCTAATGTGATTTTTCTTTCATGAACTATTCCTCATGTAAAGTCATTTGTTTCCTCTGCTTTTGGCAGCCATGGATGCACCTGTGAACCTGACAGCCAGTGAAGTGAACCACCGCAGCGGTCTCATTTCCTGGCAGCCGCCAATCGCAGAAATAGACAACTACATGCTCACTTACAAAACTCCTGATGGCAGCCGTAAAGTAAGTTATATTCTATGGTTTCACATAGGTCACAGCTTAATATGCTGTATGTCCACGATCATTAACATCTGAGGTCAAGACGGAGTGTTCAAGTTCAGCGGTTCTGTGCAGTCACCGGTAAGAATGTAGCTAGAGTTTTTTTGAAGGAAAGTAGAAAGTAATTATTTGCCAATATTAAAGGATATCTGAAATAAAGACCCAATTATTTAATTTATTCTGTAGAATTGGTTAGGTTTGAAAATCCAAAGTGACTGTTTTTACAATTATACATTAGAACATTAGAGAATATACATTTTATCTTTCACTCAGGCTGTATATGAGTTGTTCATCAACACTCAGATTGTTTCACACCAAAGGGAGCCACATGATAAAATTGCCTTTCGGATAGAAGTATCACCCTAATGTGCCTCAGTAGAAACATTGTTTATTTTGATTAAGGGTTTTGATGTGACTGAGTGATTGTAACAAAGTACATTAGTGAGAACTGTGTGCTTAAATCCACATGCAGAGACCTGCTATGGCGATGAGCCACAACTAGTCTACCTGTTTCTGAGCACACATTAACACAGTGACTTTGTAAGGGTACCATTAGCCATGTGGTTGCTCATTGGGGAGCACTAACACACAGAAAATGCAAAAGTAAACTTTTATATGATTAATTTAAAATTCTGTTTTCAAAGCAGAAAATTAGTATTTCCCAATTGCTGCCTTTTCCTCTCTGCAGGGTCGTGTTTGTATTGAAGTAGAATAGCAAATGATGTATGCCCATTCCACATTTTTATATGCTCTTGAGTCTTAATTTAAAACATTTTAACTGTCTTGTACCAAAGACACTGTAACATGCTCATTTGCAAGGTAAAAAAAATATATAAAACTTAAACTTTGAAATTTTTAGGGTAGTAGTGACATTTTCAGCTATTTTCAGTAATTTTCAATACATGCAGGCAAAATAGTAAACTTTATTTAATCTAAATTTATCTATTACAAACTGTTCCATACATTAAAATATTGGAATGAAAAAAAAGTATTTTTGACAACTTTTTTTAGGGTTTAGTTTCCAAAAGTAAACATTAAAAATTTAAAAAATTCAATATTTAATAAGTATTCAAATATTTTATTTGACTACTTTTATTTACTATGTTAAAATATCCCACTGGAAGCTTTGCTAGAGAGCATAAGATCGTGTACTCTATAAAGCATAAAACATTTAAAATATCTGGTGACCTCTGCCAAAAATAAGATGCTGGGTTGTCGCTGGTTATTTCAGGATAATTATTCAAAGCAAACGAACATGTGGGCTCACTAGGAATGACATCAGCTGCCTACTGCTGCCAACTTAGTCCACCCAGCTGTCCACTGTATTTCACTTTCAGTTAAAACCAGACAAGTACATACACCAAATAAAAAGACATAGACACACATTTTTTTTTTCTGTCTTAAGTTGAATCAGACCAAACTTGTCTTGTTTTAGGTTAATTAAAATTACCAAAATGATTTCTATTTGCTAAATGACAGAAACAGATTTTTAAATATTTTTAATTAGCTTTCTTTGAATTCAGCAGTTTACATACATCTGGTTAGTACAAGAAATAATTGTCTTTTGAACTGTATGACTTGGGTCAAATCTTTTGGGTTTCCTTCCACAAGCTTCTCACAGTAGTTTGCTGGAGTTCTTACCCATTCCTCCTAACAAAACTGGGATTCGCCATAGGATTGAGATGAGTTCTTTGTGATGGTCACGCCAAACATTAACTTTGTTGTCCTTAGCCACTTTATAACCACTTTGGCTGTATGCTTAGGGTTATTATCCCTTTGGAAAACTAATCTGCAGTACTTAACCTCCTGACTGATATCTTTAGATGTGACATCAATATTTCTACATAATGTTCTTTCCTCATAATGCCACGTTTTATGAAACGTATCAGTTTCTCCTGCAGCAAGACAGCCCCACAACATGATGCTGCCACCATCTTCACGTTTAAGATGGTGGCTTACAAGCATCCCTCTTTGTAGCAATAGTCATTATGGCCGTCAGATCAGAGGACATGTCTCCAACAAAGAAGGTCTTTGTCCCAATATGCATTTGCAACTCTAATCTAGTTGTCTTTATATTTCTTTTGTATGAATAGATCTGGAAAGAGGAACTGAAAGAGACAATAATCATTCCTTATACGAGCTTCTGACTTTGATGATGTTAAAAAAAATAATTTATATCTTGTCTCTCCTTTTTGTGGCATTTAGCAAATAGAGATAATTTTGGTAATTCTAACTGACCTAAAACGAGGAATTTGGTCTGATTTTACTTCAGCAGTGAGGAAAAATGTCTTTTTATTCAGACTATGTAAACATCTGGTTTCAACTGTATCTGAGATGGGTACCGAGGGTAACAGGCCCATGAGGGAAACTTCGACATTCGTCTCCCCAGCGACTTTCCTCCAGGTCATTGTGGAGGATTTAAAAAAATTCCCAAGCCAGCAGAAATATATAGTCTCTACAGGCTCTCCTTAAGGGCTTCAGGGCTTGGCAGTAGTATTCATACTCCTTCTAGCTCTGGATTCCACTGAGATTTGAAGTTTTCATCCTAGCTTTTAATGAGGGCATAAAACAAAAAATAGTTTACACTCTTTTCATGGTCAAATACAAATTAACCAAACTATTTGCACATTCCTTTGGACTACAGTTATTTAAATAACTGCACAGTATTTATGTTGACATTTTGGTCTTTTATATTTTGGGGAGTCTACTTGCTTTGCTTGTCACTTTGCTGTTGCAGCACCATAATTTCCCTATTGTGAAATTTCTGTTCTACTCTCTGTCTGCTCAGAAGAAGAAACATGAAAACAACAAAGAAGAAATAAAACAATTCATTATTGCAGTTTTTGTAACCTTGTTGTTCCTGAGGGTCAAATTGTTCACAGTGGGAAAAAAAAAGGAAATCTCTTCATAATTAATTTAAACAAGCATTAATGTTGTTGTTCTTCTTCTGCTAATGATCTGACACTTAATTTCTTGTATCTGTTGTGTGTTTTGGACCACTCTCTGACTGAGATTGTTATTGTACTTAAGATGCATGCATGCCCATGGTGGTAATCCAAAAAATATATATTACCACCGTGGGTGCCAGTATTGTGGCATGAAGCGAATAGGTAAAAACTATTATTTATCAATATTGTATTCTTGTATAATTGTATAAATCAAATTAAATGTTTTAGATCTCTAAGCTTTATAGTGGAATAACATAGTACTGCAATAACTTGAATTTTCAAAGTCTTGTTACACGTCTATACTAGGGGATCCAATAAAGATAGAGGGGTGTACGTGGTTTCATTGGGGTCAGTGTGTACTCTCTCTGCTTTGCTGTCATGTAAGCTTGAGTTCACAGAGTCCATAGTTTTACATTCTCCGTGAGAAGAAATAAAAAGGTCTATTTTCTCAAAACCTCTTTCCTTTCTGTTTATGCCCGCTATTTATTGTGGTTTAGTATTTGTCAGAAATCATTAACCCACAAACAAAGAAATTAATTAATATGGAAAATCTGCCATGTATAAAATTCTATTTAATTTTATAATTTTTGCAAAACTTTTGTTGCCAAACAAGTTCCTCATCTCCAATTGCATGCATCGTACTGCTTTCCACAGAGCAGTGCTCATAGCTACATCTGTATGTGAAGGTGTTTGTCTTTTTTATTTCCCTCTTATTGTCTGCATCTGAGTGCGAGTCTGTGCCTTTAGAAGTTTTCTGCATAAAGGCAATGTTGGTCAGCCATTGTGAATGAAGCTTCTCCATCGCTGAGACAATGGGCATTTATGATTTACACAAATTAAAAGCAAGATTAATTTCTTATCTGTCATTTACCAATTAAGTTTCACATGTCCAGGTATAACTGTCGGGGACATGCATGCCTGGAATGACAAAACATTTCAGACAAGGGCAAATACACACCTGGCAAACGTCTGACCACTTAACTGCACATACACAATCAATATGAAAGGAAAGGGTAGAGAGGTACGCATTAGCCTTGATAAGACAGGGCTCTTCGATTGCAATAAATATACTGACCCTGAAAGCCCTCCGATGGGTGAATGTCAGCTCCTATGAGACAGAGAGACACTATTTACCGGCTGTTTGAATGCATAATTCACATGGACACATCGCCTTGGAACATGTGATTCGTTTTTCCAATCCAGCTAAATATTTTATTCTCCTTTTTTATATTTAATGTGTATCCAGGCTACACTGTAATAAACTCAAAAACACTAATGCATTCATTAACCAGTGTTGATTCTTTTTAAGGGCCTGACTTCAATTATGTTACAGAAAGTACTGCTTTTCAGCATTTAAACTTCCAGTTCTGTGAAAAACAAAGGAGTATGACAGTTTTGCTATAGTTCTCTGAGTGTTCCTCTAAAAATAGAAAGATCTGAATCTGATTTCTTGCCGTTCTTCTGTTTGACGGTCCGTAAACTCCTTTTATTTTGTCGTCTTCCTCTAAAGTAAATGACATCCATTCTTTGCCATCTGTTTTCTTTTTAACTGTAATTTATTTCCCTCTACACATTTTACTGCTTGAAAGTTCAAAAACTGAGACCAGTAACCTTTACTCTAACACAAACTAATTCACCAGATTTTTCCCATTTTTTTATGACACACTTCTACAATTAATTTTCTGTAAATATACAAATAAGCCATTAGGAGTTTTCAGTACAAGAATAGCTTATAAGTATTTTCAAACTCTCCAACTGGTTACACCTATGATGAAGAGTTTTGCAAAAAAAAAAAACATTTTACCAAGCGATGCTTTCCTCCCACAGTAAATGTTAATGAATCTGATTCTGTGTGTGCACTAGGAGCTGATTCTTGATGCAGAGGACACATGGATTCGACTGGAGGGATTGGCAGAGAGCGCAGAGTACACGGTTAAGCTCCAGGCTGCTAGAGGGCTTGATACCAGTGCTGTGGTTTCCACCACCTTTACTACAGGTACAGGATTTGCAGCCGTGTGTTTTCTTTGTTTGGACTTGTGTTATGGAAGGATTCCTTAGTCCCAGAGGTTTTTCACTGAATGTGGTAATAGAGTTAACAGAACAGAGGTACGCGATAATATGTCCTTAAAGGCAGAAACAATTTTTATCTCCAGGTCCTTGCCTTACAGTGAGCCTGCTGCACCTATAGGCTGTCTGTAAGAAATAACACAGAATAATGTCACCAAGAAGAGAATATCAATTTCCAATTGTGACAATCCCCTCCAGTCCACTTGGTATCTCTTTTTTGGTTTTGTTCATCACTCAATAAACTCTAAACATACAAATGTGTTGTGCAAATAGGTATGTTAAATCAATGTTCAGCATGTTTCAAATCCATAATTTTGATAATGATCATATTTCATATTGTAGTAATGGACTGTAATTATTAGCTAATTAGGTATGTACCAAGCATAATACACACACACACACACGTGTATATATGTGTGTATATATATATATATATATATATATATGTACATACATGGTGGCCCAATCAGCCAAAGAAGAAATATTAATCACCAAACTTGGAAAAACCTATTTGTAAAGCCATTGAATGTTGCTCCAATGTGTTATGTTATGTTTTAGTTTGTCTTTAATTTTAATTTCACTTAATACATTGTATTAAATAACATACATATATAGTAGTGATACTGAGCGACGTCCATCTCAGAGATGAACGTTAAACAATATTACATTCAGTAAAACACAAGACTAGATTTTAGTCATCCTTTTAGGAAACCCAAATAGAGAAACTGTATAACAAATCACAAACTTTTACTTGTATTTTAGATTTCGAACTAGAGATAGGATGATGCGGTTCATATTCAATATCAGATTGTTTCATATTTCTTGTCACTGCAAATTGTTAATGTAAGAACAACTTTACTTAGCTAAATATAAGAATTTCAAACACAAATACTACATCGGATCAATCTTAAACTACACACCTCAATCATCATATAAATAGTTTTCACTAATTTTGAAAAACAAAATAACATATTAACAGCAATATTTTCATATCCCTCTGGTAACACCTACAGCATAGCATCTGATAGAACATAAATGGGGGAGGAAATTAAAGATCTTGAACTATTCAAGAATAATACAGCTGTTCCTAATGCAGGTTTTTTTTTTTTTGACTGAATAAAGCAGAAGCTAATTAAATTCTGTCATCATCTTTGTGTTTCTCTCCAGGGAGTCGTCTGTTTTCAACACCTCAGAACTGTGCCCAACACCTGCTGAACGGGGAGACTGTGAGCGGCGTCTACACCATTTACATCAACAGAGATCCGAGCCAAGGGGTGCAGGTGTACTGTGACATGACCACAGATGAAGGAGGCTGGATTGTAAGTCACTGTGAAGACAGCACTGTTTAGCACTTTGGCTGAATTAAGAAAATGTAAGAAACCAGTAGATCAAGGTTAGAAAACCTTGTATTTACTGTTATAGATCCTCTCAGTTGATTTATTTTAACCCCCTTTCCTTTGTCATTTTGATTTCCAGGTGTTTCAGCGTCGTCAAAATGGTCTGACTGACTTTTCCAGGAAGTGGAGTGATTATCGAGTTGGATTTGGAAACCTTGAGGATGAGTTTTGGCTTGGTAAGTCTTCCACTCTGAGTGAATGAACATACAAAAGAAATGGTAAAAAAACTGTGTTTTTTTCCCCCTGCGAATCCCGTTTGATTTTAAGAGCTAAACAGAGAAGAACAATGTCTACTTTTGATGTGTCTATCAAAAACACCATGACACTTTTGAACTGCAATTCAAGGTGGCTGCATTTTTTATTTCACTGTCTCCACCTTGCCAATATATTTCAGCTCCATTTTACACAGAATATTGATCCACAACCTGCCACCTATTTTGTTCAATCTTTTTTCCACTTTTCTGAATGCTGTACTTCTGTCTAGATTCACACCAGATCACTGACTTTGGATGATTTAGTTCATGCAATCAATAGAGGCTCATTGTTTCTACTTGGTTTCAATTGATACATTGATTTTACAAAACAGAGAGATGTCTTCAGTATTCTGTTCAGATGTTAAGGCCTTTATGGATTTTTTAAAAATTATATTTGTATGATGGATACGCATACCGTTGGACTTTTTTTGTTTTTTTCTTAATTTTTTTCCTCATCTCATCTTTTGGCACTTGACTTTATAAAGTCTGTTTGATGCATTACTGAATTCTCCGAGAGCTCATCTCCCGCTGAAATTACTTGGTAATTGTTGCGCTGTTCTGATCTAAAGACAAAAACAACTCAACGTTCCCATTCCTTTGATGGACAGCTGAATCATTTTCTCTTGCCTCTAAATCTCATTATGAAACTATAATTGTATTCATTGCAAAATGTGCAAATGAGTCATGAGCTCAACAGGTCACCTTTTGTGTTATTGTTTGAGTACAGATGGTTTATAAAAATAATGCATGAATATTTTATCGTATGAATCGGAGCTTCAAAAGAGATGATTTGTTCAGAATTTTTTTAAAGAAATCTGACACATTATTGACATGATGAGGGGTGGAAAGTGGGGAGTGAAGCCTTTTATCCATCTTTATTTACAGGTTCAGTTAAAGGCTTACAGAACTGTTCATTGTTGCAACATTGAATGCTTATGCAAATACCATCATATATATAGACAGACAGGCATTTATCCAAATGTCCTGTTTCAAATAGAGATTGATCACATTTTTAGTCGCCATCAGTTTCTAGCAAAATTCTACACTACTAAAATGTTTAAATAAACATCTGTGTGGCCAAAACTACACTCTGCTGACTAGTGTAATTGAAGATGTATGTTTTTTAAATATATTTGATATGTAGCTTCTTAGTTATTTTAGCTCATTTCGTATGTTTTAATACTAGTGAACAAAAAATCAAAATCCAGTGATGAGAATCAAATATTGGCGACTAAGGAAATAAAGGGACTGTCTAAAACAGCAATAGATGTAAAAGGCAGTTCTTGTCCATAATGACAATTTCTTACTTGCATTGTGCATTTCTACACCAAAAGCAAGATTCTTACTATTCAGGAGGCACACTATTAAGTCAGACTCTTGGTAAGAAAATAGATGAGAACTTAAAAGGACAGTTTTAGATCTAACTTATCATGAACTGGAACTGACAGCATAAAATGTTTTTTTTTCTTTTATCAGATATTTTTAAATCTGTAGTCTGACTTGTCATTAAGTTGAACTGAAGCTTTTTATGTTAGTTCTGCACCACCACAGGGAAAGTGTTCAAAGATAGATGTTAAAAGCATGCTGTCATAAATTCATTCTTTATCTATGGCTTTTATATTTCAGCTAAAACAAAAGGGAGATATCTTTCGCTAAAGCAAAGGCTGAGATATGGAGAGGGATCCAGATTCTTTACCTTCTTTGAGATAGTAAGTCACAGATATGCCTTTGCTATTTCGACAAGACCACCTGAGGGGCATTACGCTGAAGCATACTAACACGGATTTACTGTATGTTTAATGGTTGTGCCTCTAGATTACAATCCAAAGAGCCCTGAAAAAATATATCTAGTTCAGTGAGTACAAAATTTTATCTGACCTGTTTCCTCTACAGTGGAGTCACTCATACTGAGTCCTTTCACCTCCTCTGAACATCCACCACAAAAAGCTGTCTTTGTCTCCTTTCTTTATTTTGTTGTTGCCTTCCAGGCTGCACTATAAACCCTGACTGATTATATATATATATATATATATATATATATATATATATATA
>CAEGAE010039114.1:0-73428 GCA_903067095.1 Girardinus metallicus
TTTTTTTCTTTGTTACCTAAACAGCTATTTACAGAGACCTTTGTTCATTTTCATGCTTTAAGGGCTATTTGTAGTGAAAGATATCTTGTGAAAATCCCAGATCTAAAATTTTATAAGCCTTTTGATATTCAAAACTCATATGGAATGCTAATGAATGTTTGTTCATTGTACAACAGTTTAAAATGTTGGAAACACAGCAACAAAAATAAAATAATTGTTTAAAATTTATTTATTTTAGTTTTTCTTTATTAGAATTAATTTTAACCAGAATCATAAAGTAACATATTTTGGAGTAAATACCTAACACTTCAAAGTGTTAAATTAACACTAACAAAGTAGTTAATTTTTGTTATTTTATCAGTGTTAACCATTACATCCCACAGTGTTTATTTAACTCCGTTTTGTGAGTTAAAAAAATGTACTCTGATCCAGTGTTAAAAATGTAACTATTTTGAAAGTGTTAATTTAACTCAGAAGAGTGTGGACTATATAAACCCTGAAAAAGTGTTAATATCAACTCTGTGGGAGTTAAATTAACACTGGACTTTTTGCTGTGCAGGCAGTTGACTCCACTGTACTTTTATATAAGGGTGAAAGATTAAAAGAGGATGTATGCATGCGCAAGTCACCCTTCTCAGATTTTTATTTATGAGAAACGTTGAAAACCTTAAAATTTCTCTTCCACCCCACAATAAAGTACTACATTATGATGGCCTGTCGCATAAAAACCAACTAAAATACAGTTAAGGTTGCAGCTGTAGTGGAAGTTCAAGTGGTATGAATACTTTTCATATAACTATGTTATATAGTTTCTTATATAAACATAGTTTATATAAGAAACTGCTCGTTACATTTTGCTCTGACTCAGTTAAATACTATTTTGATTTTTTTATATTCCTGAGATCTTATTTCACACTCTTCAGCTGTTAAGGTTTACTTCATTGGGTCGGTCATAAATTTCTCCTCATCTCTCACTCTCTTGTCTTCTACTTGAGCTATGTTTGATGAGCAGTAGCAGTGAAGCAGTGGAAGTGGCAGAATAACCATCTTTATGTTCAGATGCAGTTCTGGATGAGGCACTCGGCTGCTGTCACTCAGATGAAATACTCTGATTAAATCAAAATGTCCTTCGGAATGGAAGAATGGAGATAGGATGGAAAACAGACGCATGGAAAAGACAAACAATCCAAGAGACAAATTTGCATGGAAAGTGAAAGACGATACCACTGGAGTTCGTCTAGTTTCAATCCACTGCACAAGCGTAAATATGAGGTTCTCTCAGTCCTTGCTGCCCGCTTTGCCACCTGCATTTAGCCTCTTGCCCTGTAGCATAGAGCGCCAACTAAACACAAACCAGTCAGCTTAATTTCACTGCTCTCATGCCTTTGTCCTCACCAGAACAACTTGATCGTGTGGAGGAGGGCATGAACAAGGTGAACGCAGACCTGAAGGAGGCCGAGAAAGATTTAAAAGATATAGGACAGTGCTGTGGTCTGATATGCCCATGTGTTAAAAAGTAGGTACCGGCCAGGAGCCTCGAGCTCTTGCCTGTCCAGTGCTGGTGGTGGTGGTGGTGATGGTGATGTCTGATGTCTCTCTTGTCACAGTCTATGTCTTTTTTTTTGTCTCTTCTCCTTTGTCCTTCCCCCCTCTACTCCCCTTTCCACTTTTTTCCACCTCTCTTCTCTTCTTACGTGCTTTCGTTCTTGTGATGGGATAAATGACAATGTGTTGCTAATCAGAACAACTGGAGCGCATCGAGGAGGGGATGGACCAAATCAATAAGGACATGATGGATGCAGAAAAGAATTTGAACAATCTAGGACAGTTCTGTGGTCTATGTTCATGTCCCTGTAACAAGTAGGTGCTGCCTGTGTCGCCCGAATGCATGTGTTTCAGTGCCTACCTGCCTTTCTGTCCATCTGCCTGCTTCTGGTGTGTAGAGCATGGTAATTTGTGTTGTGAGCAATCAGGCCTGAAGCCACAACGACACACTGTCTGAACAGGCACAAGCACCGCATGCACAAGCACGTGTGCATGTCTGAATTAAAACTAAGATCACCAAATGATTATTGCATGCATACAGCATGTACTACTTGCATGTGCATAAGTGTTCTTTTGGTGCTGTATTTGCCCTCCAGTCTCCGTGACGGTTGCCATCAAAAGCCCTTCATTCCACAATGGATGACAGATTCCCTTCCAGCAGGTAGCAGCATCAACGAGGATCTCGACCACAGCATCAACCCAGCTTTTAAGTCCATCCTTTTCTCCTACACCTACCCAATAGCATGATGCCTTATCATCATGTGTATGCTTAACCAAGCGATAATTCAACTAAATCCGTTGAATATAATAATTCTGTGTCCGTTTAAAAATCAAAAGATCGCTAATCTAATTTATGTTTTTATGTGATCATGATTAAAGCTCCAGTGTGAAGCGTATTGAAATTTGTGATGCCAGAAATTTCATGTGAACTATTCACTACAATTTTTAACATAAAGTCATGTAATTATGAGAATCAGTGTCATAGTCTTTTAATAGTTTTTAAAAGGAGACCTATTATTCAAAATTCACATTTTTGCATGTGTTTTTTTCTTCCATTAGGGGCTCAAATGGTGCTTCTAAAAACAGGCCAGTCATTTTTGGCAGTAGATTCATGTTTTTTGGTGTCTGGAAAACAAAAACCTTCCACTTGTTAAGCCACAATCAACTTAAAAATTAGAGTGCTATTACCTAGCAACCACAGCCTGGTTTTACCGCTGTATGCATTGTACAATGGCTGCAGGAAAAGACAAGTTTTTTGAACCACTGTATTTTTTCAAGTCTAAAGTCAGCATAGGTGTTGAGCAGAAGATATTACATCACTCCATGCTTTCTCTTTTGACCAGATTTTTGGAAATGCTGTTCTCCTGCAGGACTTTGGCGCTGTATGCACTGTGAAAATGATCACAAACTGTTTTAATGTCCATGTTGAAGGGCCAGAGTCATGAAGACAAAATCCTAATAAATCCATTGAAATAAATCACTCTGTTTAAAGACGATAAAAAATTATTCAGTGATGAATGAATGGGGACTCGGTTTATTTAAGTATCCAAGTTGGGCAAACAAGATAACATTATATTGTACACACTGGACCTTTAACCTAAGGTGATCTGTTAAATTTAAGTAACCTTACTCTTACGTTGATTCAAGATTACAAACTTTGAGTACATGATGCCTCAGTCTCCTTCCTCAAGACTTTCTTACATTGTAATATTCCACAAGAGTTAAGTCAATATGTTATCTGAACTCAAAATGTTCAAGTTAAACCTGTAGTTTGAAAGCTCAAATGAGTCCCTTACATCTGGCCTACAACAGCCAAACTATGGCCATTGAGTCATGTCTGTGCATTTTACACCTGTGTACCAATGGATGTACTCGTATTTAATGTTCCATCTCAGAGCTATAGAAAACACAAGTGACCTACAAAAAAGGAAGGAAATAAGAGAAACGGCCACTTTTGGCAATGCTTGATGAGTTTTTTTTTATCATTTTTTATTGGGTGTCTCCATTTGACAAAATTTCTCTAGTTTCTTCTTATAACATCTTATGCCTACTATTTCAGAAACTTTACATATAATTAGTTTCTATTTGTTGTGGATAGTTTTCAGCAAGTTATCTCCTTTTGAGTTATGTGGTACTACCATGAGATCTTGGACGTAATTGAAATGCAAACAGCACAAAACACACATTCTCCAGTACAGCGGACTAATGGTTCAATGTGTTTCTTTTTTTTTTGTTTGTTTTCTGACGTGTATAAACAAAATGTTTAATTAAACTTTTTGGTATTTAATCCCACAGTTGATATTTTGACAACAGATCATCCTTTTCTCCAAAACTGGGCTGGACTGGATCCTGGCAGTCAATAACTGATCTTCCCAATTAGCACAATAGGGATCAGTGTAAAGGAGTTGTAGTTTTTGTCAACAGCTGGCACATAATTTTTTATTTGTTTTCAGGATTCATGTCTTTACTTGATCCACTTTGATTCAGCTTCCATATATTACTGTTTGGGTTCAAGATCTTGTATATTCTATAGCTCTTTGGTCCCTTTCTTCCACCACCCACTTGCTACGTAGCCCTGTGGTAGTAGACTCTCATGTTTCATTTAAGACATATGAATTGAAAGCATTGTGTCAAACAGCATTTTCTTTTCTTGTTAACAGTCTAACTGGATCACCTGATAGGTGTGATACACCAACACTAACAAAGACTGCTAGATAATTCAGAATATCAGTGAAAAGATTGTTTTTTCAATAATTTAATTCAAAAGATGAAATTTTATAATGAGTTATTACAAACAAAGCAACGTGTTGGTAATTATAGGTTATAGATGATTAAAAACAACAAAAAAACAAAAAGCAAATGTAGTTGTTATGGCCTCCACAATAATGGAGAAGACTCCTGACTTTACAATTGTCCAGTAGGCACTTACTGACACACTCCAAGAGGAGATTAAACCACAAATTTGCTTAAAACCACAGCCAAGGTGGTGTATGTGTACCACTAATACTTGTGGATCCATATTTCACACAATCTGTGCACTTTGGCGCCGTTTAGTGATCTGGAATAATTTGGAAATGACCAAAATGATTCCAGATTTTGCTCATTTGCATTATTAATTCTACTTCAATGTGCAATACTCTTATTATGCTTTATGAGTATATGAAAAATTGTGTCATCAAATGCAAACCAGGATAAATATACTGACCAATGTTGACAATTTGATGAAAGTGTTCCTGTCAGCGAAGACCTGAACAGGTGTATCATTAATGAAAAAGAAAACAAGCAAGAAGAACTGAACTTGCTTATTTGACTGCATGTGATGTATCATCATATAGCTCTATCCATCCAAATGAAATGAAGGGCTAATCATCGCTGGTCTTCCAATCAGAATGATAATGTTATGTAATTTTTCTTTCTTTTTGTGGGGATTTTTGCCACATGGACCTAACAGCTCAGCTTTCTTTGATAGCTACAGCATGTGTCTGATCCTGTTCCTACTGTGTACCAAGTCTCTGCATGTCCACTCTACAGGTTTTCATGTTTGTGTGTGTGCGTGTTGTCGTCTTCTCTGTGCTAATTGTTTTTTGTGTTTGAAATTCTTTCTGAATGTAAGCAGCACTTCAGCTTTTTACGTTCAATTGATCTGCATGTTGGATCAATTATTCACCAACATGCTGCAAACGCATGTAACGACTCTGTATCATATGTGCTTGTCATGCTGCTTCTGTTAGAATGATTAGCTTCATGCCATTTTACATTCTAAACATATATGCACATATATGTTTTGATACAGGAAAACATGCATGCACATTAACATTTCACACTTCAGTGAACAAACAACACTTGTGGACCTACAAAGATCACTTTTACTAACTAGTTAGCATACAGACTTTTACCACACACGTTCATCAACATTTACAGCTTTTTGATGCCTTCAGTGGCCCTGACTGAAATGTGTCTATGGTAGGATTAAGGGCGGGGGCCAGGCCTGGGGATCAAACCAGGACGGAGTGGTGAACAGCCAGCCAGGCGCTCGAGTTGTAGATGAACGTGAACAGATGGCCATCAGTGGAGGCTTCATCCGCAGGTATATGTACATTCTGTAAATGTGTGTAGGTGTCTTGTTTCCAGATTCATTAATACTCAAGATGTACAGATTTGAACATGTGTTGCTGTTTATTTATAAATGTAGATACTTAACATACATTAATTTGCTTTGTCATGCTGATTAATAATTTTTCCTCTTCACAATGTACCAGGTATCCTGTATTTCTTGTAAGTACACCAAAAGAAAGTGGCAGGACGTACTGCAAAAACTTAAAGAGGCAGTATTATGTAAAATTGACTTTTTTGAGCCTTGTATCATAATGTTATCCTTTCATCAAAAACATACCTGGAGTGTTGCTTTGATTCTTTAATACATGTTTGAGAAATCCTTAAATCTCCCTTGGCAACCATTCAGCTGTGCAAAATGTTTGGGGGACCGAACGCTGCTTTTGACTACGAAGCTCCTCCGTTGCAGTCTCCAAACCTAGCCTCTGTACTACAGGGCATCCTTGCGACTTCCCCACTCAGCTCCTTGAGACGTAGCAGCAGCTATTATGAAACACCTGACGGAACTGCACATCTGCTGAATTCATTATTCAAGCTGCTTCTCAGTGAAACGTTGGTAAAAATGTTATTAAAGGGTTAATAGAGGACCGATGTGATAAAACAGAGAAAGAGCAGAATTTTCTTCAAGAAACAGAGGCCAATTTCAAGGCTTCAAATTATGAAATCAAATTTCTTTTAAATCATATTCAGTACAGCATTTTTATAATAACTGAAGGTAATATTGTTACCTTCAATTATCATAAATGCCATAAAATGGCACTCTGCACATGAAAAATGCATAATACTTACCCTTTAAATTTCTACAAATATGGTTTAACATTTCTTTTAGCAGCTTGTATCTTGTGTTTTAGGTCCAAACCAACAAGCCACAATAATTTGTATTCTGCAGGGTAACAGACGACGCCCGGGAGAATGAGATGGATGAAAACCTGGAACAGGTGGGCGGGATCATTGGCAACCTGCGTCACATGGCCTTAGACATGGGCCAGGAGATCGACACGCAGAACCGCCAGATTGAAAGGATCATGGAGAAGGTACTGCATTCATTCATATCAGTACTATAGGGAGTGTGTCCCTATAATCAGGGACACATCCTCACATAATACCTGATTATTTCAAATAATCAGGCATCTGGTTACTTGAAATAATCAGATACATTTTAACCTGCTACTGCCTTTTTTTTTTTTTTTTTAGTTATAAATTAACTGATTGAAACAAATCAGTTTCCATGTAATACATTTTGTCTGCTTTGTAATACATTTGTATTACAAAAGAAAAGAACATTGCTATTCTTATAAAATAAGCTGACAAAATAGAATTTTTTCAACAAATATATATCACTGTCACAAGTTACAGAATTAAAAATTGCACTAACAAATATCAGTAAAATTTAGAAAAAAATGTAATTCTACAAGGCACAATTACCTTGTACCTTGTACAAGGTACAAGGTAATTGTACCTTGTACAAGGTACAATTACCTTGTACAAGGTATGTATTTATGTATTAAATTTAAATTTAATACATAAATTTAAATTATGTTTAGCGTGGATTATAAGCTGAACATAAGGCTATGTACTGATTTCAAGCAGATTTACTCTGACTCTAACACACTAATGGACCAAATCTGATTTACATGCTGCCCTGCGAATATCTGATCTGTTTACATTCCAATTTATAATAACTTCACTGAAATAACCCTTCCACATACCTCTGTTTATACTTCTCTCTTACCTAAACACCCTGAGGTCTGTAAAACCTGCTGCTTTTCTCTTTCAGGCTGATTCCAACAAGACCAGGATTGATGAGGCCAACCAGCGTGCTACAAAGATGCTGGGCAGTGGCTAAACGGCAGCTTAAAGTGCTCTCATCCCTGTTAAACCCCAGTGACACCAACCAAACCCCGCCCTGCCCCCACCAAATGCCGACAGCAGGCGCTGCTCATGCTTTTATTGTGATACTGGTAGAAGTTTGCACACATGCACATATCATACATTGCTTCCTTCCTAACACTCCATCCAATCCCTAACCTTGTTGTCAATGTTGCTCTGTGATGTCACTTTTTGGATTTTGCTAATAAATAGTTCAGTTAGGCATCATCCACTCCAGTCTTATCCACACTGTACATAGTCCGTCTTTACTGGCTTCTGTGCCCCTGATCTCCCATCATCTTCTCTTCATTCTTTTCTTTTTTTAAAGTCTTTGTGTAAAATTTATTTTCTGTAAACCTTATGTCCACATTATCCTTTCCCAGTCTTGGTATTCTAGTATTGCCTGCCTCAGATGCATTGCGTATTAATCAGAAAGAATATATTATGCTATATGCTACGGCTGTATATACAGTAAACACTGAGCACTGTATAAATATATCTAGATGTGTATCTGTTAAAAACTTAATAGATGCATAAAAGAACATGAATTTTGCCTGAAATGTGATTGTCTCTGATCTGTATGCCAGTGAATTACCAATCTTATTACTGGAACAGTGTTATAACGATTTAATGCCACAAATGTTACACTGCAAACATTTTCCTCAGGGACCTAATCTTTCTACACAAAAGCAAAGTTTGAATTATCTATTAATGCATTGAAGTCTGTCAAAAATACATATTTCTATCATAAGGCTCATTTTGAAATGAGACAAGTAACAGTTGCACTTGTTTGTGGTCTGCACAGCATTATCGGGGAGCAAATATTAGGTTGTAACAAAGATCTACAGCAGTGAGTCCAAGTATACAGCACATTTTAAAAAGTGTCAGCAACATCTTTGCATAAACTAAAGACCCATTTCACAACCAAAGCAATAGAGCATTAAGTGCATTATGCATGTTTTCAGCTTCTCAAAGCATGAAATAATTCATTTATCCAGGAAAACATCCTAACTTGGCAACGGTATGCTACATCCTGAAGGATAAACAGAGAAGGAGCTTATATCTGTTTGAAATAGTGCCACTCAATTTTGTGTCTCCTTACCTTTCCAGACTGTGATCATCACTGTAAAATAATATGTACCTTGTTAAATGCCAATAAAACCATCTAAACAGTAGGACCAAATCCAGTTTTTCTGTCTATTTTGTTGCATTGTATCTGAGCAAAAGAGCTGCAAGGTTACAATGTAAAGCAGACTGATTCGCTTGGCAGTATCCTAATTAACTTGTGAACATTTGTTAGCTTATATTAAAATATCATCAAAATGAAATTATTTCAGAAACTTAAATTCACAGATATCAGAATGGACAGTTCAGAAAATGTACAGATGGCACCAATCTGTGGAATACTTTCATAATGACAACTTTTTATAGACCATCAGGTAATATGGAAGCATGTATTACTGATATGCAGATAGCAGCAGGAATGCTTTCTAAAGACAAATTTTCTCTAATTTCTTAGCAGTCTGTGCCTCTTTGCACAACTTTTAATGAGTTCAACACTTATTCAAATTGACAATTATAGACTAATTTGTTTTTATCTTTTTGATTGTGGACTACATGGGTTGCTGTCACCATGTGGTATAAAATTTACGTAAATGGCTTCATTAGAAAAACTTTAAATGAGAAAAACGTTCACTTATTTACTTATTTTTAACACTTACTCTACTCGCTCTCCACAGAAAGATGAGAAATTAGATTTATGTCAAATTCAGATGCAAAGGAAAAAACACAAGTAAGGTTAACAAAGAGACAAAGAAGGAAAGATGAGTAGCAGCACATTACACTAATGGACATCCACAGTGCTGCTCTGGGCTTAGGGAGGATTAGAGTACATCACGTCACTAAGAACTGAAACACTCTCCCACATACATGGGGCTGATGCACTATAACTTAGTTACATGTAATACCAGTCCCATTGCAAGCTTGCCAATACATGTAAATACAAATTGGTGGAAGATTGCCTTCCACTTTATCCCCATAAGGTAAGACAATTTGTAGTTTACTGAAAGACAATATATTGATGCTTAATATTTTTTTCTTTCTTCTTACTCACTCTTAATGTAAATGATAGCAGAGTTAGGGTTTTGAAATTAGACCTGGAAACATAAGACATTGTAGAAAAAGCACTTATTTGTGCACTTCTAATGCAAAGTCTCCCCCTAGTGGAAGTTTATGCAGACGCAATTTTGACTTAGACCACAGATTTGGCTCCTTTTTTTTTTAGGTCAAAACGCCCCAAACACTTAAAATAGCCTGTTAAATAGACAATACCAACAAACAAATAAACCGAATGATTTCTGCAAGTATTATAACAGAACTGTGTACAGGATGAGTTTTCTAGGCAATGTGAGGGAGAAATGAAAGGTTCCAAAGATGTTTGGTGGTGAGCATATCAGTTACATTTTTAATTAGGATATGCCATTAAAATAAAAAGTCTTTGAACCCAATCATTATACCAACCTACTTACGTCATAAAAAAATTAGAGAAACCATAATCACAAGACCAAATGCAAATGCTTGCAATGTATCTCTGTTTGATTAATCTATATTTATTAGAATTATTTAACAGTTTGGAATATCATCTTAGTAGACATTAAAAAGAAGAGAGGAGACAAAATGCTTACTATAATAATAATGATGTCTCGTCAGTATTTAACCTATTGGAAGTGTGGTCTACTCTAGAAAACAAGAATTCACGTTCCAGACATTACGTCAAGTCGACGTCCTCTACGTAGAGGCGCTCGGCTTTCCCCGTGAATCACGTGACGACTGGCGCCCTCATCGTGTCTGTCCGTCCAGAATCTCCCTCTCTACCACTTACAGGACGGTTAGCAACTCCTGTTCGGCACCATGTTCCGAGCTCTTTCCCGCTTATCGACCTCAGGGTTCCGAAGTGTGGCTCGGACACGGACCGGCTACTCGGGTACGTAGGTCCGCTTTGCACCTAGAGCAAAATCTTATTCTAAAACTTTGAATACGATTGGTTTGCTCGGCTAGCATACAGCCACAAGCTAACACGGGGTGACATTGAAGCATTTTTGAATGCAGCTGTTTCTGTTAGTTTCGTATTATCAGTGTTTTGTTCTTTTAAGGTTCATTCTGTATTTTAATTGGCTTCTTGGAATGAAATTTGAAGAACAGGCCTCTCGACCTTGTGATGACCCCGTTTAGTCAGTTCAGAAGTGTCGGTAGTCACAGTTTAACACAGCTATGATCAACACTCATTCTGTAGTATTTGCACCGGGGCTTAATTCATCTAGTTTCCCTTGACCCTAATCAAAATGGGCATTTCTGGTCTGTTCTCTTTAAGCACCTACAAAGTTCTCCTGCTCGGGTGAAAAGCTTTTTAGTCACAAAAAGGAAACAGAACAGAGTCTTATGTTGATGAATGGCGTTATAAAATAGTCACTAATCAAAGTGTATAATACCTTGAAGAAAGAGCAGAATTATGTCAGAAGAAGTTGAAATTTAAGGAAAATGTAAGCAACCTCCTGTTCCTCGTCCCGACCTGAGAAGTTTCACCCCTGAGTAAAACTAATATTAACCCTCGTGCGATCCTAACATTCTGTTTACTGCCCTTGTCCGAGGGGTCAAAAATGACCCGCCCTAACAAAAGCCTCAAATTAAAGAAAATCAATAGAATTTTAAATCCAAAATCTATTTTGCATGATGAAACAATCTGTTATTTATCAATTCAACTCAATTTTATTCATTTTGTATCGTATATTTTTGTTATACAATACAAAACGACAATCAACAGTATTACACTTTTTTTTTTGTAACCACAAACCAAGTGTTGTAGCAGTTTTCTTTTACACAGTAAAGGTTTATTATTGTAATTATATAAATGTGAAGTAATTACTTCTGAATTAATTATATTGGAAGGTAACAAAAAGTCAACAATTTGTAACTTTTTAGTCAACGGTTATTCTTTATATTTTTTTTAGGAATTGAATTATAAAAATACCTCTCGTAACACAACAAAACAAAATGTAGCTTGATTTTGTGAACAATTTAACATCAGCTCTGATCTCATAACTATATGTGATGTTCAAAACAAGAACATCTTCTGCTCAACAGAAGGTGTTGGAGATAATATGAAGAACATCTTCAGAAGATGATGTTCATCTCATGAAGATGTTATGCTGAATATCCTCAACACCAGATGAGGAACGTCTGCTGTTCAACATAAGATGTTGAACTTATAAGATGTTCTTATATTGAACATCTTCAACATAAGCCGAAGAACATCCTATCCTTTCCACCCCATGTTGAACATGAGATGAAGAACATCCCCATGATATGGAGATGTTCTTCATTTTATAAAGATGCTTTTATGATGAACAT
The DNA here is from genome assembly GCA_903067095.1 of Girardinus metallicus. Classification (NCBI taxonomy): domain Eukaryota; kingdom Metazoa; phylum Chordata; class Actinopteri; order Cyprinodontiformes; family Poeciliidae; genus Girardinus; species Girardinus metallicus. Next base: position 11,935 of record CAEGAE010039114.1, read on the forward strand.
CTTCAACATACGACAAAGATCATCCTAACCTTCCTAACGTACGTTGAACACAAAATGTTGAACAGAAGATGTTCAAGAAAATCTTCATAGCATGAAGATGTTCTTCACCTACGTTGAACATCTTCAGCACAACAATTTGTTCAACATAAGATGTTCAACTTCTTATGCTGAAGATCCCATGTAGGACAGTATGTGCAAACATACAACGTAGCACCTGTTGGGCAGTGAAACGTCTACTCATGGCTTCAGCAAAGAACCAACTAGAGGTACTCAGATTCAGCATTCCTTCATATCCTCTATACCTAATTTGTTTTTATTATGTCTGAGATTGTTTTCTGTTGTGTTTGGAAGTTGATGTGAGGGGTTAGCTGCAGGTTGAGAGTGCAGGTGCAGGTTAAATGCAAGTTCAATTTGTACATCAATCTAGTTTCTTTGATATGTGTGTATACGTGTGTGTGTGTGTGGGGTGGTGTGTGTGCATATGTATTAAAGAGAGTTTGCGTGTGGTCTTTGAACTCTTTTGCTGGTGTTTAAATGCTTTTATAATTTGTGGGTCAGAAATGACCCATAAAACAATTTCTTGTACCCTAGTGGTGTACGGCCCACGTGGAAATATAACCAAAAACAAAGTATAATTTTTTTTCTCATGACGGGGTCAATTTAGGAAAAAGTCATAAAATTTAAAGTCGGAAAAAGATAGTTTAGGGTATTTTTTCTAAAGGTAAACATGGTAATGGGTCACTTTTGACCCGCAAGACAACACAAGGGTTTGATTTTATTTTCTTTGAGAACTTTTAATGCTCATTTGGGATCATAGTTCATCAAAAGTATGTTCAGTTGTTGATTAAAATCAGACGCAGATTTAGTTTGTTGTCGTGAGATCAAGAAGTGTTGCATGTGTCATTTGGAGCAAGTAGTAGCTTTTCATTCATTATAAATGACCATTATTCAAAAAAGAGGATATGGGTCTGTTAGTGGTGTCAGTGTGTAAAAATATTTGGGATTTTGAAAAGTTACCTGCTCAGGTAACTTGAAACCTTTAATATGTCTGGTTAAATACAGAATGACATGTTTAAGCATTTTTACAATTATAAAGACTGAAAATGTATTTCCCCAGAAAAGTAGTTCAAAACTAATTTTTTTCTAAGAAATATTATTTTGCTGTGTATGCGATCATGGGGAAGGTTGCTGATTTGAGATCGTCCCTCCAACTTTGACAACTTATACAAAGGGTAATAGTTGAAGAATTGTCTAACCTGGGTTGAAAAGGGAGGAAAGGGCAACATTTCACAATTGCTGAAAATTTGTTCCCCTGATTTCAAGTTTTTTTCTTATACAAGGCTGAGAAACTGTCAAGGTGGCTGGGTTTTTCTCCAGTTGTATGGATTAAAGTAATGCAACTTAAGCCCATATTACTGGCTGGTTGTGTAATAATGGTAGCCAACCATCCAACAACAGCTTCATATTCTTGTCTTACTATATCAAGAGCAGAAGACAAAATGTTCAGCACAACAAGCACTTGGAGCTTCTTCATTTAGTGGCTCTATATTTTTAAGTTTAGTTTTTTGTTAAATGCCTGATTTATTTAAATAAAAGAAATCAGATGTTATGGTTTGCTGCAATTTTGTTATTGTTTTTATTTTGAATTAGGAAACAGGTTTTGCTTTATAATAATTCTGCACTTGTGTTTTCCAGCTCCCCTGGCATCCAGATGTTATTCCCATGGGAAAGTGGAGACGGAGGAGGAGTTCGATTCTCGTTGGGTCACCTACTTCAGTAAACCTGACATTGATGCCTGGGAGCTGAGAAAAGGTGACTGCACTGGTTGCTGTTATCATTAAAAGAGTTTCCTGGTGTTTTTACTGATAATGTTTTGGTTTGTGTAGCTTTTAAATCTCCTCACCAGATCCATGAGAAGACAGAATTTCTGAGGAAGCTTTAGGCAAATTCGGCTAATGCAACTTACAAGTTTAATACCTGTGAAAAAAATGTTCTTTAAGTTAGCAGTAGACTGTTATTGTTCTAGCTTTTAACATACTTGCTAATCCAGTGAACACTGGGAGAAGCAGTCCTGGAATGCCTGCACTTGTTTGTCTTTGTTAAGGCTGAAATACATATAGTAATTCTACAAACGGGAAACAAACAATTTTATATTATCCTAACTGTGGAGGAAACTTGGTCGATGACACCAAGTGAAATACTTACTGGCTGGTAAATAACAAGGATTTTACCAATTACAGGCATGAACACTTTAATTGGATATGACCTGGTCCCAGAACCCAAGATCCTGGATTCTGCACTAAGAGCCTGTCGTAGGCTGAACGATCTCGCCAGCGCCATCCGCATCCTTGAAGCCGTCAAGGTGAGTCTCACTCCCTGCGTTGGCTAAGGCAAGAGTTCAGTTTCTTTAAGAACTTTTCATTTAGCACTTCCAAACTGAAGCTCAATTAAGAGACACAAAAATGCCAATGTTTCCAGCATTTAGTGCACTGAAATTTACTTGTCTAATTTGCTATAAATTCAAGCATATTATCCTGTTTGCAGGACAAAGCAGGTCCCCACAAAGAAATCTATCCGTACGTGATCCAAGAGCTGAAGCCCACCCTCACAGAACTTGGCATCTCAACACCAGAGGAACTTGGAATTGACAAGCTGTAGACTGTCGAGGTGAGAGGGTGTTACATTACACACTGGCTCACACCCAGGTTGTGTTTGTTGACTGTCTCAAAGTGTAAAACTGCAATGCTGCACATAAAAATGCCTGTGGGTAAGAGCATGTCTCTCTCTTCTCTTTTTTCTTTCAGGCCTTTTTAAGTGATGATTCTCCCAATTGACTCCCGTTGGAAATGTCTATATTGTTGATTCAATACATTCTGTGCTGTTGTACAAATTAATGGATATAATAAAAAAACAATTACCAAACGTGTTATGTATTTGAAAGAGAACTACAAATATGTGCTGATGATAAAAACATTAGAGGAAAGCCAGAGAAGTGCTGAGTTATAAATAAGAATATCACAAAAAGAAATTCATTTTAAAGTGAAACTCATAGATTCATTGCACACACTGTAATAAACACAGCACACTGTGTGATAATGTGCTTAATAAAGATATGTAGTGTTGTTTATCTGTGGATAATTTCTCATGCCTGTTATGGCTTACAGATAATGAAAGGCGAGCACCAAGTTTTTAGGAAAATCCTGAAAGGATTTTTACTGTTGTGCTACAAAATCAAAGGGAAGATTAGATAATTTGACAGTTTTGTCAGAATTAACAAGGAGGGTGTGCTACAAAAAAACTGGTTGCTGTAAAGCAACCAGGTCTTCCTAAACACACAAGCAGAGTCACAGGCTTATCACCTCCTTATTATGCTACATTGATTCAGTAATTCAGATGAAAGGATACCTGACGAAGTATAGAATGCATATAAAATGTAAATGTTATGGACAGCTCAAATATACAATGATCTGTATGTGTAAGTTCAGGAGCTCTATGAAACACTTACACTAAGTGTAACAAAATCCCGTACATGTGTTTCCACTATACTTTTACCTACCGCCATCCACTCGTATTCACTCTCTTAGCCACTAGATGGCGACAAACTGCTAAAAAGCACGGTAGTTTAACATACAGCAAAAGAAGAATCAGTGTAGTATTTGTAATTTAATACTTTATTTATTGTTACAAGTGTTTTAAAATTAATTGCTAACTAGCATTTGTCCTTATCTTTTTTATGTATTAGCATTATTTATGGTCAATCTTTTAAACTCTGGAGTCGTTATCTATTTTTCCCCCGGAAGTAGAGACCTTGGCTAACACTGATAGCAACAGACTAGCGGGCTAACAGAAGTGCCTAAAAGTAATCACCAGGTCCCTCTCCTGTGGGACTAGTGTCATAGCTATGTTGTGGAATAAATTGTGACAACTAAACCGAAGATGATGAACGACATAATAGAGGAGCCTGAAAAGGACACACTCCTGGAGGCGCAGCAGGAACAACAAGTTTTGTCGGTAATGTGAGCTAAAGCTAGTCCAACGACAGCTTAGATTAAAACAGAAACTGGGAGGTTAGCTAGCTAGCCTAGCATGTCATCTTTGACAGTTGTTTACGCTAGACATGCTTCAAATAAAAGCTTCTGAGTTTGTATATATGACAATAACACCAGCCTGGTGATTGACATAGAAAATACGTCTTTCTCAATCGCGTTCTCCTGTTCGAACAGCTCGGGTTTATAATGAAAGCTAAACTAACAAAAAAAACGTGTATTTGTTGTTGTGATCACAGTGCTGGTTGTTTGTAAACCCCCCAAAAAAATCTGTTATCGGTTGCTCATCAAATGTGTGTTTCAAGAAACACTCTTAATATACATGAGTACATGTGTGTACTCAAAAGTTCCAACTTTTCCATATTTTGTCACGTCGCATCCGCAAACCTCAAAGTATTTAAAGAGGGAAATTGATTCTTAAGTTAACTTACGGTAAATAAAAGTTTGACGGTGTGGTGTGCTTTTGTGTTTAGCTATTGCAACTCTTTATATTGGTTCCTAACATCTTTACACGTTTGGAGGTTGAAAATGTTGTTGTGCAACATATCTCAAGCTTAATCAGATTCAGTGGAAAGTCTGAAAATCAATTTTCAAGTCTAGCCAGAGTGTCTGTGTTTGATAAATGACTGGACTATGATTCTTACACATAAATATACTTTGATCCAATCCATTCTACTGTAGCGCTGGCTGTATGTTTAGGGTTGTCCCACTGAAAGTTGAACTTCTGCCCCAGGCTCAAGACTTCTGCAGTCTCATGTTTTCTTGCATGTATTAAGCTTCATGCATTTTCATGTCAACTATAAACTCTGTCTCTGCTGAAGAAGAGTTTTCCCATAGAATGATGCTACCTTCACTTTGTTCCCCAGAGTAGATGGCATGTTCTGATTATACAAAATCCAGTTTATTAATAAAGTACATTTAAATCGGCAAGTTTACCAACTACAAAAATAAGTTAAGAAAAAGGGATAAAAGTCAAGCTATTAAATACTTATTAAAACACTTATAAAATAGAACAGACACAATAAAAAAAACCATGTCAGCTTATACGGTGCCAAATGTTATTGAAAAAGAAGGAAGATAATTCTGGAGTAAATCAGAAAGGTGCAGAAAAAGAACACCATTTAGGTATTTATAAGAAAACAACAGGATTTTGAAATGAACTCTGTGGTGTGCAGAGGCCAGTGAAGAGCAGACAAAATGGCTGAGAACATATACAGACACACTACATTTGTTTATTCCGGGCCATCAGCTTACATGGATTTCCAAGTCTTGGTGAGGTTTTAGTTTGGTTCAGTTTCCTTTTTTTTGGAGTTAGTAGCAGTGTAATTTACTAAGGAGTGTCTTAATAAAGAGGCTGTATGCAAATGTATGCACACCTTTCATATTGTTGTGCAAAATAAACAAAAACAAACTTGTGTATCTAAGTTAATACATTGAGGTTTGTGGTTGTGGTTTGACAAAAACGTGTAACTGTTTAATGGTTATGAACCCTCTTTATTTAAATTTGTGAAATTTCAGGGACCAAGTAACAGCACAAGACCTAAGATTCCAGATGGAGGCATCCGGCCGGTGGAAAAGAGAGGACCTTACATCATGTCTAGAGCTCCAGCCATCCACCTCAAACTACGTGAGTATTTTCGCTAATAAAGCAAGGGGAGAGATGAAAACAAGGTTAAATCACATCTATAAACCATCAGTGATTTATATCAGTTGTATTTATGCATTTTATTGAGGTTAATTCCCTGACTTTTTAGAATGCTTAGCGTTTATTTTATCCGAGGTCATAGGATGCAGATATCATATGCAAACAGTGTCGACCGGCTTTAAACAGTCAACGATTATACATTAGAATATGTGCGCAGTAGCACTGATGAATCTCAGTATGGTCTAATCCATAATCCGGTTGTTGGTTTCAATCTGTCAGCATAAGGATGACATTTATTCTTTTTGATCATTCAAAGAGAAACACAGAGAGATGGTGAGGAAAGCGCTAAAGAAGAAAGCCCTCTCTGCTGGTCCTCCAGTGGCACAACAGCCCAGACAGGGAGTCAAGAGGTGGGGAAAGAGAAAAGCACCTTTTTTTTTAATCATGTCACACAAAACAGGAATGTTTAAAGAGATATTTTTCTGTACCTTCTTTTTCAGGACGGTGAAGTTTAACAAGGGCTATGCTGCTTTAAGCCAGAACGCTGAGGAAATGTTGGTGGCGCTAGACTCAGACAGGTGGGGCAAACAGAAAGAGGCATAAATCAATCAGATGATGCTGTTGAGGTCAAAATGATCTTTAAGACCGTATTTACGGCTTGATAGTGCTGTAAAGTTGGCACTGCACTGCTGATTTAGTTAAACAGCTAAATCTGTGACATTCACAGTCTCTCTTCCTGATGTTTACAGTGATGAAGAGATCGATTTTGAGCAGTATTCTTCAGGATACTCTTCAGCCGAGGTGAGTTTGTCTCACTGGACATTTTTCAGATTTGTCTGATTCTTCTTTGACATATTGTCAAACTCGCTGCGGGACTGTTGGCCTGTGGTTGCGGGAAGATAATTTTGTTTTCTTTTCACCGAGGCCTTCATTAACTCAATTAGTGCATTTTTTATCCTCTGTGTGCACCTTTTCACACTATTAAGACAGCGGTTTATTGAAAGCCTTGCCTTCAGAGTAATTATTCACAAACTATTGTGCAATTCTTTTTGCAGGACATTTGTAACAGATATATAGATTTTAAAGGAAATAGGAGGTAAAAGATAGATGAAACAGGTTTTTCTTATAGCACTAATAGAAAATTACTTTATTGAGTTATTTCAACTAACGACTACATTAGCCACATCACAAATGACAATTTAAATTTTTTTTTACTCAGTAGTCATTGAATTAATGTCACAGTAATTTATGTGTATAGTTGTTTTCTTTTTTCTTCTCACACCCTAGTTTCAGGTGATATGTGACATATGCTCTATGGAGAAATTGCCTGGCCTTATTTCCTATATTAGTCTTGAGCTTGTGCATTTGGATTTTTTTACACAGGCTCCCCACCACAGTATTTTTTTTTTGGATAGCTGCTCTCATTCTTCTACAAGTATTCATTTGGGTGAGATCACTGTCGTGCATGAAAACAAACAGTCTAGCTGTGACTGTCACATGGCTTTGTTTTTAATTGTGGAATATCTTAATGTATTCCACATTAAGATATGTGGCTTAAATCATCAGTCCTACATCACCTTGTACTATATTACATATTTCAGAGATGAGCAGACCTGTCCACCTATGACTAATCCAGATGTATATTCTTCTTTTCTCAGCTTGGGTTTTATAGACTCTCTTTAGGATGTAGAAGTCTTTTTCCTGGAACTCCTTTAAAACAAGCCCAACTTGTTTATCATCTTTTTGGACTCTCATGACCTTTTTTTTTATTTAACATACTAACTGAAGCTAACTGAGGGTCTTTTTAAATGGAGATTTTTGATCTTTTGGGATTATTCTGAGCTTTGTAAAATCTCACTTCAAGGTAAACTGGCTGAAACATCCATACCCAGGAAGATTGGCAACTTTATGCAAATGAAATGTCATTATATTCTCATGATAAACTGACAATCTTCTCAAAAATTTGTTCTAGAGAAGACCCCAATCAGTCATCTAAATATCATAATCTGCCACTTTTCCCTTAGTTAGTTCTGTTTGGTGATTGGCCTGGGAAATACTGAAATATCTTGATTTATAGCAAATGTCTATAAATGTCTCGTTATATACTTTTTTTAGTTGAAGAATCAGACAAAAGTTAAGGGCAAGTATGTTCTGGATAAAACAGTTAAACTTGTAATCCCTCTATTTTTAAAACTTGTTTTTGTCAATAAACCTGTAGCATGACTATATTTCTCCTGTATGTTTTAGTCCTTAAAATTTTAACTTGAGAGCTATCAATTATTTGTTAAAATCTTGGAGGAAAAATGTTCAAGATCTTTTATCCTGATGATCTAATTAGGCAGGAAAATTCAGGAAATTGTCTAAAATAAAACCAAATCCTTCCCTCATCAGTTCTCTCCATGGAATAAAAATAACTTCAAATATAAACTCACTAACATTTATCAGCTTTAGCTCAGCTGTTCAGTGAGGTTCTAGTGGAGTGTGTATTTTTTTCCTCTCCAGGTCCATCCTGATTTAAGCAAGCAGCTGCTTCAGGATGGCTACCACCTGGATGAGATTCCTGATGATGAAGACTTGGACCTGATTCCCCCCAAAGCCATGGGTTCTTCTATGTGCTGCTGCTTTGAGTGCCCGTCTTGCCCCATGCAGTGATGTCGGTGCTGTGACTTGGACCTTCTGAAGGTCTGACTCTTTATTCAGCTCGCTAGTCGCTGGGGCCAAAGCTCTTCTTTCTAATGCAGCTCAGCTGCTGCATGTTGCCTGAGGAAATCCAGCTCTGAGGCCTGATGCTGGACTGCAAACATTGAACACTGAGATTGCTCAGCTTCAGTGAGAATGCAGAAGGACATGCGAGCAAGCCTTATCCACTGTGACTCCAAAGCCTAACTAATTGTATTTATTTATCATGTTCTTGCAGCATTACACAAAACCATAATTATGACACTGGTCTGAGTTGAGTGATGGAGTATTTCAACATTCTTGATAAGAATGTTGACTCAAGGAGGAGCTGGCTGGTTTATTTCCTCCATGGTGAGCAGGTCTGTAACCCCCTAGAGTCCCACCAGTATGAAGGTCTGTGTGAAAAGTTTAACCCTTTGACAAATCTGAAATAATCAACTGTTTATCTGTAACTGTTAAATGATACATTGGCACCTCATGGGAATACTGGCAGCACCTGAGTGCACAATAGTAGTCTTAGTTTTATTTTTACTTCCTCTGTCATTATAATCTACATCTGATTCTCTCTCTCGAAACTCTAAATAGCAAGGTGACCATACAGATGTAGCACCCGTTTCAACAAATACAACTCAGAACAAAAGTGCAACATGCTAAAAGAAGCACTCCGTTTATACATTTGGCACATTCTACAGCTGCTGTTTATGGTTCAAAATGTAGTTTTGACGACTGCTTAAATTAAGGATTACATTTGGATCTTGTCATTCACCTTGGCACAGATCTACAATTTTAAAAAAACAAATGTATTGAAGAGACCAAAGATGGACAAAATTATTCCTAAAGGTATTTTTTTTTTTATTTGTGTAGCATTTTGGTTTAAACAGCTTCTAAGAAAACATGTCTCCACATCAGATTTGAGTTACATTATTTATTTATCATTGTTTTTAAGTGTATACTAAAATACTTGTTACAAGTTATTTACAGTTCTAATATAATTTACATTTAGTGTTGGTATTCATACATTTATTTGCTTTGTTTTCTGATGCTTGTCACTTCCAACACTTCAGAACATATTTGCCATTGATATTACAGCATTAATTGTTTTCACTTTTGGATGCATTTTAAAACTATTAACACCAACTGTTTGTCAGAGATGAGGAGACTTCACTGTCTCAGGAGGTTTTTATGCACAGATGCACAGAGACCAGATAGACTTTTACATATATATTTAAAATTAAATTTGAAAATTACACAACCGATCAAGAGAATAAAATAATGCGGGCAGGATAAAAACCTTCCTATCTACTGTTGCATATATGCACAGCAAAACAGTTCACCACATTAAGGAAGTATATGACTGGAACAAAAACTAAATTCTGTGCTAGGACAATGTAGGAGGTAGCGGGTCATAAGTCCTGAATTGGAGAGTTGAGATGCGCAGCATAACCTCCTTACATTTCATAGTTTTAAGGCAGGTTTCTGGTTTGAGCAGACTGCTTTATATGGACCTTCTAAATTAATTTTTTAACCCCCATTTCTTGCTCTGTGGTGTGTTTTGATGTAGATTAAATTTTGCACTTAACACCAATTGCCAGTAGCAAGTACACTTGACTCACCTGTACTATGCAACTAAGGGACAATCTGCTTGTTGTACAACATTGTGACAAGGTTGTGTTATTGAGTGCTGAATGCAATAAATAAATGTTTTGTTGTTTGTTTTACAACTGTAAATACTCTGTTCCCATTGTACTCTGTTGGTTTACATTATAAATAAAAAATTCAGTTAACATGGTTTGTATTTGTGTTGATTGAAAGAAACGGTGTGAACTGTGTAAAGAATTCATATTACAGGGAACCTCTTTCTTTTTGGACTACCACAATCTTTGTGCTATTCGACCACTTAAATAAGTGAAATTGCAGCTCTTTCAGAACAGGATGCCTAAAGCATTGGCTATCCACACTAATACATGTCATTTAAACTAATTATTTTCTATAGAAATGAGTTGGGTAAGCTTTCAAATTATCTAAACACATTGTGAAAGTTAACTACTTCCTTTCTTTTAATTCAAAAAAACATTCTGACTTAAAGCAGGCCAATGAACATTGGGATGTTACCAGATGCTTCAGCTTTTAAAATACTTATCAGGTTTGATTAAAAATCCATTTTATACTTCAAAAAGTTTTTGATCAAATATCACATTTTCTCACTGACCTCGGTTTAATTAGGATCCTACATTATACTTTTTGGAAAATATATTTCTACTGGTACATCTTTACCTAAACACCAAAATCACACAGAAAAACAGGGAAAGTGTCCTTTTCTAAGTATAAATTTCAAATAATTTTGTCGTAATTACATGCCACAGAACAAGCAAAATGCAAACCACTTCTCCACTAAGTCTAAAATCCTAATTTAATCAGGTTTTCTGATGAATTAAATTTTGCGTTAGTTCTAAATCATAACCATTACAATTAAAACAAATCAACGCTTCCGATCTGAAACCGTGGTAGGAATATGGACACGAGTTTCACTTTTTAAATCGAATTACCGACATTAATTTCCGGAAGGGGGCAGCATAGAGCTGTGCTGCTTCAACTACCTGTTGAGGTAAACATTTTCCACCAAGTTTTTGTAACATCTCGTTTGAAAGATTTTAATGCTACAAAAGCAAAATGCATAAGTTATGCATCTAAAGCATACGCCCTAAAATGTAGAAATCTGTACACGTTGGCTTTAAAAATATACACGCGACCGCATCAATATCTGTTGTTTTTATTTTGATTTAGTTAAAAAATAAGGCATAATTATGATGTTTTCGCAGTAACATGTTCTTTGTAATCCTCAAACGGTTGAGAAATAATGAAATTACTGTCAGATAAAAGCATGTATTAATTTAATTAAATCGAAATACTTGTTGCTGTCGTTGGGCGGGCCTAACGCTGGTGTGCGCCATGCGAGGGGGGTGTCAACTCCACTGGAGAAAAAAAAAAAAAAAAAAAAAAAAAAAACGACAGGGAGTTACCTCAGCGCTTTCCGAGGTATGAGATTGGGTCATTTACCACCCTGCTCCCTTATCTATTAAAGAAGGAAATCACGAATTTTACGAAAAGGTGGAAAACGGACAGAAACAACGGGCATACCTGGAGAACTGGCCCAGGAGAAAACGTCGGATAGCTCCTTTTTTTCTCCTTCTGCCGGCGGATCAGTCGGAATCTGAGGGGCGTGCACGCGCGCATGCGTGTGTGTTTACAAGTGTTTGAACGAGTGCCAGAAACGAGGGAAGGAGGATAAAACCCCAAGGAAGGAGGGATGGTGGACAACTCCAGCAGTAGCAAGGCGCAAATGGTGAGTGGTGGCTGTGCTTGTTTGTGGCCGTGCTCTTCTCTGACCTGGCAGCGAGCTGAAAAAGCCCTCCGAGGGTTCGCTTTTACGCTTTCATTCACGCTGCCGAGAGGAGGAGGTGGCTGCTGATCGCGTAGTTTCCCAAAGAAAAAGGAGAGCAAAGTTTGGAGAGGTAACATGACCTTTAGGGCTGGTTACTTTTCATTCGTTTTTATTATTGCAGCTGGGGTACATTTTTTTTATTTGTATTCTTAAAAGAAAAAGCGTAAGTTGGCTGACTTGGCATGTTCGGATGTTATCTCCACCTTATCTCGTATATTATCCACGTTATTTTGAGGATGTGGCAGCCAACTCGCTCTAACACAGAGGAGGTGCTTTAACTATGTGTCTGTTTTTTTCCCACTTGGGTGGTTGTTTGCTATTATTAACAATAATGTTGACCAAAAGCTAGAACTTAATTGGCGACAGTTTTCACATTGATATAGTATGATTATAGATTAATTTATTATGTCAAATTTGTGTCCATCCCTCTCTTTGACGATCGTCTACTTCCAAATGCCAGTCCGGATTCTGGTCATTTTACCTTCTTGCCATTTCCTACGTTTTAAATTTTGCTTGATTATTTAGGCTCCAAAAGGTGGGCGTCCTGGTAATTTGACCCCTTTGCCACTTTGTACCCCCATTTCTCCTCCGTGTCTTTGAAGAAATTGCGTACCTATATATTGTGTATTATTATTTTTTTTAATTACAGATGAGTATTTACATTAAGTGTGTGGATTATTGGGCTCACCTATGGTTTAATTGAGTTGGATTTTACAATCTTTTATTACTTTCTATTTCCTTTGAGTTTTGGTTGTAATCTCAATTTGGGCCAGATGACTCTGGAAACACAACTGACCAAATCAAAATAGTAAACCTGTGTGACCTTCTGCTGCTAGAAAATGTTGGAGTTATATAATCATATTTCCTTTTAGAAGACCTTCCAATTTGCATAAAAAGCATCGGAAATCATTTGTTGTCAAAACGGGTACAAAACACTTCCTGGTGTGAATTTGAGATAAAAAAAAAAAATAAAAAAAAGCCAATACTGAGTGGGCAAGAGGGATAAATGACCAGCATCCCTGTCCTACCTTGGGATTGGAAAACAATTTTTCAAAACCAGTCCAGTCATTTTCTATTATCAGCTCATATATTTCGGGAAATGTGGTTATGAATTCAATAAATAATATCAGCAGGACGTCACTTAGCATTGTCTTGGTTTGATCAAGGATCATAATCTATCAAATTTCCAAAAGTCAACGAGGTTCAGAGCCCAAATAAGTAAAATGGAGTGTAACACAAAATTTTAAATTAATTTAAGATTTTAGCGGTCATGGCCTTTTTCATGTTTAGAATTTATGAAAATGCTGAACTACATAATTAAAAAAAAAAACATTGTGGTCAAATTGCAGTGCTTCACAGTGGGATAATAAATAGCCCACAATAAGTCAAAATAGAATCTTAAAATACTATTTTAATAAAATAAAATTACATGTCAGTCTTGTTCACCAAAGAGAAATTGTTCTTGGGTAAAGATTCGGCGACAAATTTTCACAGAACCCGTGTCCTAAGAGTCATAGCAGTCAATATTTATCTGCCGTCTATGTGCTGTTTTCTATTTAAAAATGAATTTGTTGTCTGGATCAGTCATTTTAACACACGGTTATATTGTAATGTGTTTAGTTGTTAGTTTCCTTTATTTAGAGTGTGTGTGCATTTACACTATTTGAGTATATATATAAAAAGATAAGATAAGAGTGGAAATATTTTAGTATTGAATCTAGTGCATAATGTCCTGGATTTATTATTCTTTTAATTTACAGCAAATTTATTTAGAACCCGGTTTTATAATGCCCGTCCCACTGAAAACATGTTTTTTGGTTATTTAGAAATTTGTTTTATGTATGCAAATGTGTTGCTAAAGTATCTTTACAGAGAGAGTAGCTTTCCTTATCTATACTTTATAGTTCTTTCTCTTCCGTCCACAGCCAAGCATGTCTCAGGAGCCCAGTGTGGCTTTTCCACAGAGCACCTCTACAGGGGGAATGAAGCTGGAGGCAGTGATGGAGCAGCTCCAGCGCCAGCAGCAGGCCCGTCTGGAAATGGAGAGGAAGGAACGGAAGCTGCGAGAGGCCCACATCATGTACGCTCAGCAGGTTGCAGCCCAACAGGCCATACTGGCTGCAGCCCGGGCTTCCGGGGCAAGCTTCATGGGCAAAGGCATGGCCGGAGGCGTTCCTGCAGCCGGCTTGCCTCCTCGGGTGTCCAATCAGAGCAGCGTGGACTCGGAAAGAGAGGAGGATGAGGACAGAGGCCGGGATTCGGGGGATGAGGATGACGACAACGAGATGATGGAGGGGGACGAGGGAAGTGACGAGGATGAGGGAAACGCCAGCGGCCTGGAGTTTCTCCGTAAGCAGACCCTGGCTCTGCAACAGAACGCCTCCCGCATCCCAGCCCGTCCGTTCGCAGGCTACTCCATGTCGGCCCCCCAGAGAGCTGCCTCCCCACCTGTTAGAGTGAAGCAGGAACCTGATGAGGGCATGTCCCCTGCAGGGCCAAACTCATCTGCCTCTCCTAATGGACAGGCCGACTGGGGATTTGATGACCACTTCAGACAGGTTAGTTCCTTCGTCTGTGTGGCTCCTGATGCAAAGATGCATCTTTCCATTTAATCTTTCTTGATTGTAAATTGTGTTTTGCTCTTTTCCTAGTCATGTCCTCTAAATATTGAGTTTCCTCTGCTAATATTAGCTCTCTGAACATGTTCCTGTTTGTTGTTAAATTTTGTGAGCTTAGTGTGATTTCTCTGCTAACACCCCCTGCTGGGAAAGACAGCTTAATCTTGACTGCGTCGTGCACTGCTCCGGGAGTATCTTTGTAAAACACTTCAAATCTCTACAGGGGGTTGACCGCCGATTGGCTTTTGTGGTGGGTAAAAAAAAAAAAAAAAAAAAAAAAAAGAGCCTCTTGAGTGAGTCTTGGCAGACTGCCAGGCCGAGGTGCAATGTGTTCACGCTCGCCAGTTTTCTCCTGCTGCACTCACATTTTGAGTGTGTGTATCTTGCTCTTTGTCCCTCTTGGCGCTCTGCTCGGGCTCTGGTTTGGCTCTGGTCCAAGCAGCGGAGTCAGGCGGGGCACTGCTGCTGCTGTGAGGCTGTGGGTGGCTGCCTGGGTCAGTTTGATGATTTTGGGTGGGTGGAAAGGTTGGATGTAGTACACAGTAGCAGCCACCCCAAGAGGTTCGGCTGTGTGCCAAGTGAACTTTCCCTTGAAGGTAAATATTGCCTCAGCACCGTGTTACAGAACGCTGACATGTCAGGAGGGAACCGAGCCAAGCGCCATGTGATTTAACATCATAGCTGCAGACGGAGCAGGTTAAACACGGAGCTCAGGAGCCTGAAAGTGAGATAAAAAGCTGTAGATGTGCAGAAGTGGACAGTGTAACAAGACATGTGATTGGACAGTGGGCTAGGATGATTTGGCTCTCATGCACTTCTATTTTATTATCTATTTAAAGGCAGTTTATTGCACTGGGGAAACAGATGTTTTCAGGGACACAGCGCCTGGAATCATGTATTAAGTGCATGCTAACTCGGTAAAAATATGTTGTCATAATTTTTACACACATATTTGGAACACTCAGTTAGCAATCTGAGTTTTACTTAAAACAAAAAGATAGAAATATTCCAACTGTTCTTAAAATAATCTAACAAATTTGTTACATTTATTACTGTTATTTCAATACTTGAGGAAAGCCATGAAACAAACACTTATTATTGTTCATGTGAAATGTAAATTTTTATTATTCTGCTATTTTTTTTTAGTAATAATGGAAGTATAACGAGTTTATATTAGCTCGTTAATTAGTTGACCTTCCTGCTCGGTTAGCAAGCCTACAGTTAATTAATTGATATAAGTTTTGCTTTTTGGTTCTGCAAAAGAATGATGTCCAAATGGCTAAATGTGCCTTTTTTGTTAGTTTGGTGAATATGTAGTAGCCTTTTTTCCAGCAAGTTGATAGGCTGTGCTTGCAAACAAGTGAGTTCTGGACATTGCTGTGGTACTTTACTCCATGCATCCAAAGAAAACTCTGGTCATTCTGACACACTTTCCAGCCTTGTATTAACAGGATTTCAAACCCTACACACACAAGGAGAAACATTTTAAAACCCAACAAACAGAAATAATTCTTTTAAAAATAGAAGCCATTTATTATCATGTAGGCTTGTTTAGGGCACTAATTACATTAAATATAACATTTGTATTACTGAAGAGAAAAATTTAGATTCAGTCATAGTTTCAAATATGTTTATTTATTCCCTCAGTGAATCAGTGGTGCGAAAAAGTATATAAAGTAACAATCCCAATTTTAAATGTTTTTAGGGATCACCAAAAGAACACTTGGTGATTCAAATTGTTACTGTTTTGGTGAAAAAAGATGCAGTAATTATCATCTTAGGTTTTGACATGTTTCTGATTTTAAAAGGCATGCAGTCATGTTTTGAGAACTCATCGCTGTTATTAAAAAAAGCTGTTTGGCCATTCATGATTATCACGACTGTTAAACAGCTAACTGCAGACTCTACCGAGCAGAAAGCCCGAAATAACCAGCTAATACCCAGTGTTACTCTATAATACAACAGAATTGTAATATTCTTCACATTAAGCACAACATAAGTAATACAACATTTTTAAGGTGTTTACTCTATATGATTTATATAAAGAAGTTAAAATAAATGTTTCTGATATTTCCACATAGATGAATTTTTGTGTAAATACTATGAAACTAGTATATATTTTTTTTACTCAAGGTTATCACAGGGGAATGTCCCATCTGTCTCATCCTCCCCAAAACATTTTTTTTTATGCCTCTTTCCAAAGACACATTCAAGCTTGGCCAGAGATCACTCCTTGTCATCTCAGTGTGACTCGTTAAAGAACTAAGCCTTCATTGGCTCTGCGTTGCCAATGGAGGTAGTCACAGAACTAAGTTGACGAGTAGGTGTGAAGTGGAGGATTGCACTATTATATCCATATTGCTGTCATTTGTTGCTTCTCTAATGCCAACTCCACTTGTTCAAGCCCATTGTCCGAGGATGATATGCAAACTTTGCAGTAGTTACATGCAGGTGCTCAATTGATGTGAAAGTGAAATAAAACTTTTTGCTTCACCCATAGGCCAGCACTTGTCAGTTTTCTGAACTTTTTGACCTGGATTTTAGATATAATTTTTTTTAAGTTTTTTTTTTTTTGTTTGTTGGCTCTAGTGGCCTTTAGTTGAAAGTAGTTCGAAAGGAAACAGGGAAATGAGAGAGGGAAGACATGTGGCAAATGTCGCCAGGCCGGGAATCAAACCTGTGACCACAGCCACGAGGACTAAGGCCTCTATATGTGGGTTGTGCTTTTCCCCTGCGCCACCCGATTTTAGATATTTGATGTGAAGTAGATCTTATCCCATGGATAACTGCAGGTTTGCACTGCTATCACAACTGAATAATAATGTAATTATTACAGACTGCACTTTTTTTTTTTTATTGTGCGTAAAGGAAGAATTTTTTGCAGAAATAAACTACAATACTATAAAACATACACTGTTTTTAATTTAAAAAAAAATCTACTCTGTCAACACTTTTCCTTTTTTACAAAAGAACAAAACAGCCGATGATGAGTGTAAAATGAAACATCCTGGAAACAATGGCAATCTATTTTGCACAAATTGGCTAGAGACTAAGAATAGACGAGTCAGGCTTCCATTTGCTAATAGTAATTTCAGTGTTTTTTTTTCTTTTAAAAACAAAGAAAAATGTGTGTTTTTGTGTTTCTTTTTTTGAATTTAAGGGGACATTGTTTTTTATGTAACCTATTGCCAATCAGAGCCAAGCAATGGGGAAATTACTCAATTTTGTTTACTGGCACACTGATTAGTGTGTCTACTGTTTAAAAATACTTGTCATAGTAGACACAAATCTTAGACTTGCAACAAAAATTTGAACTTTTTTTTTTAAAGAAATGTACTCATATAAAAGCAAGAAATATCTTTCAGAGCAAAAGATTTTAACATTTTTGAATTGTTCAGTCCATACTGGTAAAACAAAACATTTTAGATAATTCAATTAATGTACCTGTTGTGACCTCTGTTAACATGAAAATAAAAGCTGTCACAAACTTTATCCCTGGCATCTGATCCATGGTCCCAGTTTTGCAAACTATTATTTTTGGGCCAGTTACTTGTGGTGTGTTCATCCATGTGGGCATGTTGTCCATGCATACTTGGCGGCAGGCACAGGGAGATTAATATTTGTGAATGCAGGTAGAAGTCTTAGGGCTAAAGATAACAACTGCTCTTAACCACATTTCCAAATTTAGCTTTGGACAATAGAAAACAGGTCACAGTACTCCTTCAGTTCAGAGAGTTTAATGGAAACCAAGTTCCACCATATTCGTCAGACTGGTTACTGTTCCCTTGAGGTCAAATACTAGGGTATTTCGCTGGCCAGCCCTTGAGGGTCTCCTGAACAGTAGATTGTAGCAGCCAACTTGTAGCTGACCAGTGTCCTATGTATGGCCTGGCGTCTTTTATTAGGAGAGGTGACCAGAGCCTGGGGGTTGGGGGAGGCATTATGGGAAGAGAATTGGTCTGGCCTTTTTTTGTTTCCTCTCTTTTATCTTTCCTGTCATTATGTCAGCTCTGCAGTATTTAATGACGGCTCATCTCTTCAGGCAGTTTCAGGTTGCACTGCTGTAGGGGGAGGGGATTTGTGTAGGCAGGGGAAGTGTGTGTGTGTGTTGTGTTTTTTGTTTTGTTTTTTTTTTGTTATTGTCTTTGAAGGACCAGAGTCAAGCCTGACAGATGCCACAAATAGCGACTATCTAAAATTTTAGATTAACTCTTACTTTAATATGTTGGTGTGTGTCTCACGTAACCTGTCACACTCGATGGAGACTTTTATCTGAAGCACTTGGTGGATGAATGCTGTCAAGAGATATCACCATGGTGCAGAAGCCTTGCAACCCATATTTAGAAAATGTTTAGATCCTGATGTTATCCAGAACAATTAGGTGATTAAAATTGGTTATGTCTATTTAACAAAGCTGCATAGTGCCTTCTCCCCCCAACTTTTCTTTTTTTAATTGTGCACAAACTTGTCTTATGACGACCTTATTAATTTCCATGACCAAAATTGACAAATGTGTGAATGGGAAAGTGTGTGAGAAGGAAAAAAGACGGCACAACTCAAAAGTTTGTGAAGAGTAATACTGGGATATTTTTAATGACAAACTCGGGCATCAGTACAAAGACAATGACCAAGTAAGATGAAAGTAGTAATGGCTGTCAGCAACTTGAATTTGAGCTCATAAATTGAAGATTTATCTGGTGATTTATCCAGGAGGTTGAGGCAGAGAGAGTTTTTTTTTTGAAGAGATACAAAAAATATCTTAAAATACTAAAATTGTAGGATCATTCTATTTCTGCTTTGATTCTGACCATCATTGTTACCCTGATGTGCACCAGAAAGTTCCTCTAAACAACTGTCTCACCAATAGACTAAGTTATATTGAAACCATACAATGATTGTACAGGTCAATAATTTGATAATAATTTTAGAATTATTCCAGAGAGACAATCTGCCTGTCCATTCAAACTTTAAGATGGTATGTAGTTAGTTTCCCCACAACATGTGGTTTGGTCCTAAAAAGTCACTTCCCTTCTCTGGCTGCTGAATCCCAGTTGCGCTACCTGTGGCGTAACCTGCGTTTCCTCTTCCCTCAAATTGTAGTTCTATTGCCCTTTAAAAAGGTACAGAAAAGATTCAAAGTGTTATCAATAAAAAAACTCTTTTGGAGATCAGGTGGAATCAGCTAATAAAGCTAATTCATGATGCTTGTAATGTTTTTTTTTGTAACAAAAGTCCTCACAACATTGTGTTTTTTGTTGTTCCTGATAAGTTTTAAAACAGCCATTTGACACATTCCTGTTTATAAATGTTTTTTCTTTATGAAAACAGTCCATCTGCTTTATACAACAATTATGCAACAGATAATGCATACACGGAAAACACATCATCATCCATACATGGCACTCAATTCCTGTTAAAAGCCATGACTACATAGGCTTTTTTTAATGATCAAAAAATTCTTTCTTAATTGCTTTGGAAAAACAAAAGGAATAGCCAAGTTTGATTTATTAATGTTTCATTAGCTATAACTTTTAATAGTTATAGGTTTTATGACTCTAAAATATGATTTTCTAACTAAATTTGATGCGTTTTCTTCCCATTTTTTTCCCCCAAATGTAGAAGTTTTTGTGTGTCAAAGTATAGTTTTCAACTGAATGAGTTTTCCCTAATTCTTGAAACAATTTGACTGACAGGCATTACAAATAATCCATCTTGCAGCCAAGTACTCCTGCCTATTTGAATGAATGTGGATGTCTTATACAGGGCAGATGGGTGTGGACAGACATGTTAACCAGTGTTTTCGTGTCAGTGATGTATGCATGGTGACCTCGGCCCTCTCCTAAACAGCAGAGTAAATGAATGTCAAACAAGAGGATGCACAAAGGTGCCATGTGGAACGAGAGATGGGCTGGGCAGCAACAGCACTCGGGTCTCCTCTGCAATAGGATGAAGACTAAGTGACCTCTTATTCATTTAGCATCCACATATGAATAAACTCCACCTCTCCTTACTGTAATTTGTTTGTGGTTATAGATAGTTTTATTTTGCCTTTGGACATACTGCTGAAACCAGATGTTTACGCACATAGTATAAAAAAGACTCTCTTTGTTTTCAATGTTAATTAATCAGACTAAACTTTTCCCATTTTAGGTCAGTTAGTGTTACCAAATTTATTCCTATTTGCTGGGTACCATAATGATGACAGAAAATGTAGTAGTTTAGGGCAATATTTTAACTTTCAGACAAATTTTTCTCTTTTTGGCTCAGATGGACTACTTCCCTATTTAATTAATCAAAACTTAAAACTCTGACATTTTTTCAGCCAGTAAACACAATAAAAACTACATATTCTTTGATGTGCTGCTTTGAGGTTAGCAAAAAATCAGATAAAGATTAGGGTTGGGGTTGGTGATGTAATATTCTTCCCTTGTCTTATTTTCTTTTATAGTGAAATCACAGATTCTTTTTTTTATGAATCCCAACATAAAAAACATAGTCTTTAAATACATATCCTATAATCTTATCAGATTTCATAGTGCCTTGCTTGCTTGCTGTGGGTAAGCAAGTTAAAAGAAATATTACAATATCAAAATTGATAAACTTTTGGTGGATTATCAAAAGGTCTTAAGACCTGAGTTTTTGTTGTTCTGGCAATACAGTCCTTTGAGTTAAAACACCTCTGTTTTACATTTAACAAATAGAAAACCTCTAGCACTTTCCCTGGCATTTTTACTGAATTGTACTGTATAATAATAAGACTCAAATAGAAATGTAAAAATGAATCTAGTTTCTATGACCAGATTAATTTGAGTGTATATGACTTGATCTGTTTGCTATATAAAGTCCTTGAGTTACATTTTTTAATAGATTTGTTCTGAATAAGTGTTGCATAAATAAACTGAAATAAATTGAAGGTTATTGTAACTAATAGCTTGGCAAAGACAGCATATTCTATATGCTTTCTTATGTTGAGTTTTTAATTACATTTTACTGTTAAATTCACACAGTATAAATCTGTATTGGATTTATACTGATTACTAAAAGCCTTGATTACTAAAAGCCTGATTGACTGAATCTCAATCTCAAACTCATATTAGTAAATATCACATCATTTACAATCTTAAGATTTACATGGGTTTATTTCACATTTAAATTTAGTAAGTTAATTTTAAATTGTGCTTTTTTTTACATTATATGATGTAATAGGGGAAACATTAAGACAGGCTGTTCTTAGGAAGACATTACACAATTTCATTCTTGCCTTGTGTCCCGTAAGCAGGCATAGCGCTAGCTTTTCAGATAATATCTGTACTCCTGGCTTTCTGGAAAGACAATTTTTTTTTATTTTCTATGAGAAAACTGAAAAAGATAACTAGTAATTTATAACTGTTGAATTAATGAATGCAACATTGAACACTTTTTCCAGGAAAGATTTGTCCACAACTCAGGCAAAGAATGCATTTAAATGAAGAAAGCTGCTTGACCAGTATTGGCCATGTTGGACTAAATCTGTTTCCTCCCTGTAATTGGGCATCTGCTATTGACGAAGCGCGGGAACACTTGCCACTCTTGAGCCTTGCTTTTCCTACTCATGCACTGAAGCCTGTCTGTTGAGGCAGCAGCGTTGCATAATTTAGCTGTCGCCCCAGCAACACATCAGTCAGGAAGTGGGGAGCTGCACGGCTGCAGCAAGTAGATCGATAAGGATTGTGTGTAAGCTTTAAAAGGCAGGAATGTTTGGCATTGTTTTCAGCTCGTTTTCCACAAATGGGGAGGAAATTGCATTTAGCAGATGGACTCAATGCTGTTATTTTGACAATAGAAAGTGGAACAATTCTGCAATCAGTGTGTAAAAACACTGTATTTGGCTAGAGCATTGTATTTTTTTGGAAACATAGTCTCTAGTTTTGCAACATGAGTCGATGTGCCCCACTTCATACGCCAACTTGACCTGGTTTCTCTCTTTCCGAATGTTGTCTCAGATGCCATTACTGTCAGTGGCTTTTAAATGGAGTACTTAGTATTACTCCGTTTACTGCACTTCCTGTTATGTTGATGTAATAAGACTGGAATTACTGTCTGACCTCTGCTTGTACAAATTGCCTGCAAATGGAGGCCATTCAGATGAGAAATAATGAGGAGGGCTGCGGTCCATTAAAACCTGTTGCAGTTCTTGTTCAGAACAAAGAGCGACTATAATGTGTGAGGCCTGGAATATCTTTCTTTGCACAATCTCCTGAACCACACAGGGAATTGAATATCTCAATCCACACAGTTTACTTAAAGTACAAAAACAGAACAGAAGACCGTACATGCATGTAAAAGAAATAGGTATACAAAGCATTGTTAGTGTTTAGTGTCAGAAATTTGTTAATTTCTTTTTTTTTTTTTTTTAGAATTTATATTATATTATCACTTCAACCCATGCTTTACAATGGGAAACAATGACACTTAAATGACCCCTGTGGAGCCCATAGGCATCTTTTTGACTGCTATTTAAGTTTGACCTGCCTTTTATTTAGCCTAGTAAATATTTTTTAGCCCACAGGTTGTGCCAAAGTTAGCCTAAACAAAGGCGTTGAAAGTCAGGCTTGGTTGGCCCATACCACCGACCCCCAAACGCCCTTCAACCACATTTAGATTTGATTAATCTTTATGTGGATGTCGTCATGTTTCAATCATGATTGAAACTGCGACCTATCTGGGATATAATAATTTGTATAACATAATAACAGAATAATTGTTGTTCTGTTGTGGCACTAATACCGTTATTCCGTATAGAAAAACGAGAAACTACTAAAACTTGCATTTGTTATTCAACCTCTGCTTAAAAAGTATTAGCTGGTCCTTTTCTATTTTTAGCTAAAACTATTAAGAGGCATTACGGAAGATAAACAGAATCACTTGTAGCCACAGTTTACAATCCACTGACCTGATACTTGACATTTTTGATTTGATAACTGCTGATAGTGGTGTGTATCAAATTTAAATAAATGCCCCTAATTGTTATTTTTAAGTGCCAATTTAAAAAAAACAAACAAAAAAAAAAACAACAAAAAAAACAATTATAAAACAAAATTATAATCACTGACATTAAACAGTTTTATCTTGTGCTGACCTCTCAACAGTTAAATGTGGCTCCATTCCCCCTCCCAGAAATAGAGGTATTGAATTTAGTAGGAAGATGAAGGGGGTAGAGGGGCTGTAGGAGAGTGGTTAGTGGTCTGGCTCTGCACGCTACACTGCCCCACCCAGAGGAAACATTCCAGACAGAATTAAAGAGTTAACTCTTCAAACAGTGAACATTCCCACTGGGGGCTCCCAACAAGAGACAGGGGGTTAGATGAGGGTGGTTGGGTGCATGTCCATGTGGTTGTTGAGCCTCTCATTGGTGATCTTTCAATTCATTTCACCCAGTGTTGCAGGGGCTGTAAAAGGGGGGAAAAAGCCAAAGTGCCTCAAAGGGAGGAGCTGGAGGGGAGTACCCCACTGCTGAGGGCAGAGACAGTTGGGGTTTTTTATTTGTCTGAGTTCTAAAGCACACATCTGCTCAGAGACAGGGGGAGGCTTCTCAGAGTGGCCGCAGTCCTTTAACCTCTGTCACGCCATGCCCTGGTCAAGCTCGCTACTTATTGGCGGTGTCTGCTCGTCAGTGATGACTCTGCCATCTGTACACAAAACCTCCGGATTCATGCTGGTTAAGGTTTTAGGACTGAAGCGACGAGCTGTGTTGGTTCTTGAAAAATATGCCAATATTATTTGTAAATAAATTACAAATAATGATTATTTTTGTTTGTAACAAAAATAATCATCATATTTTCATTCTTTTTCATTTCACCTCTGTAATGCGGAGATACTGTTTAATTGTACAGCTGACTACAAATTGGAAAGAAAAAAAAACACCTGTTGCTGGCTTAAAGAAGACAGTTACACTTTTCCCTCCCTGTCTGATGGCTTGAAAACTAAAGGAGAGCTATCCACTACTCTTATTAACATAACCCTTTTTAAAACAATGGTTTGCAACTTTGGGGCAGCATGTCTGTTAGACAGCAATTTAATTAATCAGCTATTATCAGATTATTCTTCCTGTCTTTGTTGATTCAGGGCAAATTGGTATAATATTGTGCTCTACAATGATTACTGCTGAGTTTGTCTTGCCTCCTCTGAGCATCAAAATTTAAATGGGTAATTGTCAGATATAAAATTATCATAACTAATAACCAGTATGTTAGATTATTTTAGCATAAGTAGCAACTTTATCTTTTATGGTTTTGATATCATGTAAAAAATTTTATATTCTGTTCACTTATTTGATGTTCATAAGTGATAAATGATAACAAATGAGTATGATACAGCTGTGAATCATACTCACTTATTCAAAGTCATTACATTCATATCTCTGAACAGAGATTCAGAAAAGAGTTAGAAATATCCTTTATTGTTCCTCAGTGGGGAATTCAGGCGTAATCGTATTTCTCCCTCTTGGCCACACAACTTTCCTTATTTTTGTCCACAGCCTTTATGTTTTACACTGACTCCTGCAGCATTTTTTTGTACTGTGGTATTTATGCACAGTACATAAATACCAGCTTCAAAAAGCCATAAAAACATCTACATGATACAACAGGATTTGGATGTAAACATGCTTACATAACGTGATGTAGGTAATTGTCCTCATTGCTTTCATATGATAATTATGAAAGCAATGTGATCTTATTCTGTTTAATCAGTGGCTACTACACGTGGGTTTTTAATTCGGTTTTTGTTGGTATACTGCTGTGAATGTTAACGCACACACTTCAAGCTTGAAGTGATGACGCCTCTGAGTGCAAATAAGGGATAGCTCTATAGAAATAAAAAGCCAAAAATATTCAGTCTCAACCAGGAGTAGGGCAACATAAGACCTGCAGCTCAACTCTCTCATAGTCTTTGACCCAGTATAAATACCACAAAATGTAAAGCAGCACATAGGGAATTTCCCAGAGTTTTTGCAACTGAGTCCTGACTTATTAAATTAAACAAACAAAACAAAATTTCCTGCACTATCATTACGCTAGATTCAAACAGTATGTGCATATATATATATATATATATGTATATATATGTGTGTATGTATATATATGTATAGACAAATCAGACCTAATAAATATACAAGTACTGCAAAATACAATAATTGTGAATAGGAAAAAGACAGTAATTTGGTTTACAATGTACCATACATTACATTACCATACATTACACCATGCAATTATTGATTTAACAAAATCTGAGCCATGAGGAAAAGGCAAACTGTGTGGGAAAGCACTAAACTTAAACTCACGTCATGATTCAGTGGCTTGTAGAAACACTTTTAGCAGCTATAACTTATACTAATTGTCTTCTGGATGACCTTATCAGTCTCTCACTATGCTGTGGTGGAGATTTGGCCCCACATTTCTTTGCAACATTGCTTCAGTTGCTACATGATTTACAAGCATTTGTTTAAGGTTCTGCTCTGCCACAGCATTTAAATCAGGTTAAAGTCTGGACTTTGACTGAACTACTACGTGATTCTCTCTTTTTTCTTTTTTTTTCACTCGGGTCTTTTCCAGATTTGTTCTATATTAACTAAAGTCCAGTGTTCTGTGCTATACTAGTTAAATAAATGAAATGGACATAAATTTAGCTTTAGCTATTTTTTCTACCTGGATCATTCATTTGTAAGACTACAATGCAAATACATTTTTGGCTGGTTGTGTTTTAAGAAAAGGTTTTCTCCTATTTATTAAGTCTGTTGACATGTTGAGTACAGGTAACAAAACAAGACAGGTGACATTTCCACTTTTTGAAAAATGGATGGCAATCTTACCGTATATAAAGAGCGGTTGTGCAACCATATGTTACAGCACATCCACTGTGCTTTATCTGATGGGTGGACTGTTTTATCAGTTAACAGGTTCATTAACAATGATATTATTATTGGTTAGAAATCACTGCAACTATTAATAATTAAAATTTCTTTTAGTGGTTTGTATACTCAGATAGGTAAAAAGCTGAAAATAAAGTGCAACCCCTAGCTATTTTGTGTGAATTAAACTTTTAGTTTTACACATAACATAATGGATGATGCAATCAACCTATTCATGCCTGGTCAGGTGGTGGAGGAGGGGATTTGCAATGCAATCCAACCATCCAGCATGTAGATAACTTATTTACCTTTCAACCCTAATGCAAAGTAAGCAGTGAATCATTTCAAGACACGTGAACAATAACAAAAAATGGGGCAAAGTTAATAATTTATGAGAAGGTTAAGGCTTATTTTGTTCTTTATTTCTTTTTTTTTTCCAAAAGCACAGAAATATATGGGTTCTTACAACCATTTGGCTTTTCCTATAAACCTAGTTTTTGTTTTTACAGTCCACTGATCTGATGTAAAATTCACAAGCATACATATTGATAGGTAGACTGCATCTTTCCTTTTTAATTAGGCTAAAACATTAACATTTACTTGGAAGGTTGTGGATTTGAACTTAAATGTTTTTTTTTTCCAAACAGTTCCTTGGAGATAGACTTCCCTTCAATGAAAACTGAGATACTCGGGTCCATTGTTATTTGATCAGTTTGTAGTAAATCCGAAATCCACCCCCCCCCAACACACACAAACACCTTTGCCAGTTTCATTCATGCTAGTTTCATTCATGCTTTACAGCCACTCCCACAAAACGTATCTCAGCACCTGCTCTTTAATGAAGGTGAAGAACATAGGGGGGAAGCCAAATGAGAAAAAGACATCCACCAACGCCTTCGGCAGCTGCAGTGAAACATGGTCAAGGTCATGTTACCCATTATGATATTGTTGCTGAAAGTTTTATATAGACAGACAACATTGTGATATATATCTATATCTATATATAGATATATGCCTATATATACATATAGTTAGTCATGTTTAATTATTGCATGCGTCATCTGTTGTGAAGAGAATAAACTCCTGGAATATAAAGTATTTATGAACTTGGTGACTAGAACATCACACATGATTCATTTTCTATTTGAGTCTGATATGGAATTAAATTTATATAACTATTAAATGTAAAAACAAAATGTTGCAAGCTTTTTGTGGAATTAACGTGCTGAAAGCTAAATATTTTTCAGAGTATAATATAGGTATGTTTTTGAAACAACAATAATTATATCTTTTACGCCTTTGAATTTTTGCGTTGATATTTTCATTTTACAGCAATTTAAATATGCCTTCAATTGCTTTTTAAGGGAACTACTTTTAAGTACATTGTAAAGTTTGCTTTCTTTTTAAATTTTTAAAATTAAATAACAACTCAGAAGTTTGCTGGATTTGGTAGTCTCAAGCTATCCAAATTTTATTTGAATTGGAAATCAGCTGTCGACATTTGACACTATGTTTAAATAAGGAAAACGGGAAGGAGGTGGTTGCCTTTCTTGTTTTTGCCCTCTTGCAGTACAAGGAGATTTACTACACGTTTAGTGAACACATTTGAAAGTCTTAACGCTTTATTAGTGTAAACTGTACCGCACCTTCAAAGTATTAAGTTTATGGTTTTTACATGCTGAAATGTGTAAAAGCTCAATGTAGTTTATTGGGATTGTTTTGAATAGGCCAACACAATAATTTAAAATTGTGAGCCGAAAGAAATATCAAATGGTGTTAATTTTTTTTTTTTTAACCAGATAAAGCTCTGGGATTGTAATCAACATTTGCATTACCCACTTTACTTTTCTGCCCGTAAAAAAATTCAACACAATCAACTGTGTATATTTTTAATGTCTACATTGACAGACCAGATGAATCAAGGGGAAAGTGATAGGTTAGGTATTCAGGCAGTAAGTGTATGTATTCTTCATCTAAAGCTATAAAGAATATGGTGCTACTCCATACCTACCAAGCGATTACGGTCAACCTACAAGGAGAGTTTAAAACAGAGAAACTGCCGAGAGACTCATGGTAACTCCGGAGGAGCAGCAGAGATCCACAGCTCAAGGAGGGACAATCTGTCGGGAAAGCCATTAGTCTGTGTAAGAGTAGCAAGATTGTTGAATTGTTGAAAGAAAACGAAAAGACGTGTGGCAGCTGGCCAAAACCCATGTAGGGACCAGAGCAAATGCATAAAAGATGGTGCTCTGTCCAGATAAGATTAAGAGAGCTTTCACACAATAAAAGAGTTGGTTGGATGGAGACCATCTGTGCTTTTACACAGTAAGTGAGCTGGTTGGTCTGTTTTAAGTTTGTTCCCTCAGCTATCTTCATTTGGAATAGTCAGGTGTAAAAGCTCAGCCGTTGTCTGATACCGACGAAGCAAGTGAACCTTGGTGCGGTTTGTCTGCAGAGGGAAAGGAAACTGCCTATCTATGTAGAGAGCGAATGAGACTGAGCCAAAGGGAGGAAGTTGACAGGTGATTTCTAGACCTCTATAGATTTCTATACATGAGATGTGGAAACATTTATATCCTTGCTATACCTTGCTCTGCGTAACCATGTAACAGTAACAGTTCCTAATTTTTCAGCGTCTGTTTCTGTTTTGCTACTTTCTTCCAATGTGTAGAGTAATGCACTCAATAGTCTGTTGCCTCGCCTACTCATTCTGGGCACATTTTTGTGATTTGATTGTATTGTGAACAGCTTTTGTAACTACATGACATAGTCCGGTAGGGCTGTTGTAAACAACTATTTTAGTAATTGATTATTCTTACGATTAATCGAGTAATTATAAAATAAAATATTGGTAAATATGGCGTAACACCGGTGTTACTATCGGATATCAGTCCAACTTTTCAGTTTTGAGCATCCCTAACACTTACTTTTCTGTAGTTTAGAAAACTAACCTGTAACAATAATAGCTCACTTTCTAAGTGAACTTGAAGAAAAGTTATACAAAATGTAATTTATTATTAAATTTAATTCTATTAAATTTAATAATAAAGAGGCAGGCTCACAAATACGCTTATAAAAAATGTCTATGATCAAGCTTTTAGTTTATGTATTCATCTTCGGTGAGTTTAATAGATGAATTCTCACTTTGCCCCATACCTGTCAAGCTTTGGGTTTGAGAATACGAGAAATGCTAGATTAGAGGCGAATGAACGAAAGTAATATGGGGGTGGACGGGAGGAAATAGACCAGGGGACAGACGAACATAAGTCCGGGGACCGGTAGACCAGGGGACAAAAGTAAGAACAGGGGGAGCAATACGGGATATTTATGGCACCTTCGTTCGTCACACAAAACTCATCTACCAGCCTTGTACCGCCATGATGATTTCTGCCACCCGTTTGTTGATGATATGAAATTTATTGTGCGTTTCGTCCGTAAAGCTACACTTACACTGTAAGCATCAACTACTCAGCCGCCCGCCGTGTTCAGTCTATCCGCTCACCTGTATAAATACTCCCGCAGCGCTCTTCTCACCGTTCGCTTTGAACCAGCAGCTCCCGGAGGAAAAAGGCTGCCATACTCCTGGCATCGCGCCATTCATTTTAAGGATGCCTATTTTTCCCCCAAAAAACAATGAAAAACAGGGCATTATCATCAATCAATAAAATCCCCAAGGGCCGAACTTGAAAATTGGATGTTATGCCGCTTTTGTCAACAACTCAGAGGCGGAAGTCAGAGCTCTGCGCAACGCAAGTAATGTACCGACCGGAACACGGTGTGCTTAATATTAAAACATAAATTAACGAAGCTTCGAGGCAGGTACATTTTCCTCGAGGAATTTTAATAATCGAGGTACTCAAATCAATCGAGGAATCGTTTCAGCCCTATAGTCCAGTATAGTCCACTTTGAAAGAAGTAGGTTTAAAATAAACCAAAGCAAATAACGTTTGTAGGCCGAAAGAAATATCATTTCTTACTCAATATGTTGAGTTCCCTGGATTATTACAGTGTGAAAGTATCCTAAAATGGAAGTTTTGGCTGATATGAAAAATTTTACGTGTGGTGAAAAAGCAACACATCTTCAGCAGGACAGGGAAGCTGATCAGACTGGGTAGAAATATTGATGGAAGTTATTGTGTAAAATCACTCAACAAAAGCTGTTGGTGACTGAAAACGACTTTAGACTAGAGTAGAGATTCACTCTCCAGCAGGACAACCCAAATAATACTGCCAGAACGACAGAAATAATTTAAATCTAGATTATATTTATGTGTCGCAATCAGCCAAATGTGCAAAGATGGTAGAAACACAACTCAAAATAAAATGAAATGTGTTTCTGTAAGCAGTCAAAGCAGGGCCAGACACAAATGTATCTTTTTTTTATTCATTAAAAAATTTAAGTAACATTATTTTGCTGTCCACTTCATAATTGTGCACTACTTATTTATCTGTCACCTAAAACTACAGTAATATACATTAAAATATGTGGCTGGTACATGATTGTGAAAATGCTAAGGGGGTTTTAATGCCTGTGCAAAGTTCTCCGTATTATTTGACATTTCTGCTGACTGTATATTTGTAAAAGTCAAGATGCACTGAACAAACCAATCCAAAAACCCAGCACAGCAAGTGTTTCAAAGACACAATGCACCTGAGATCAAGGCCACATCAGGGAGCAAAGAGACATTTAAGATGTTTTTTGTAGCCTTGATGTCTTTCAATAGAAAACTTCTGTTTGTTGGTAAAAGATCCTGCAAAATGGGGCCAGCTGACATAGAGGTGTGCTGTGAGAGTTGTCTATTGTTAGTGGCTTTCTAGGCCCTTTTCTGCTACTGCTTTGGCTCAGCTCCAGGCTGCTTTCCGGGGCCTGTAAGCACTAACTGGGCCACTGTGTCAAGGCGCTTGGGTAAACGCAGCAGCTGACTGGAACCTGGCACAAAGCCACACATAGAAGCAGTTGGAAGTGCTTCAGAAGGCTTTCCTTACACTGTTGCTTCCCTGCTTTTTGGTCAGCATTGGACTGGCTGCCAAAATTTCCTGCAGTTTATAGTAGTGTGTGGCTATGTTGTTTATCTTCAAACATAGACTAAACGTAATCAAAGTCTTGTAAGCGGGAGAGACCACCATAGGAGGAAGGAAGGAAAAGAATCTCCTGGCTCCAACGCAGGAAACGTCATATTACACTAAGAGCAATGTGTTTGCAGCTCAGCCTCTTATATTTTCATTTGCCCTTTACTCTAAAACTGCTTGCTTCCTGAATCACAAAAGAAAAACCACAAGAAGTGGACTGTAAGTGGTATGTCTGTTAAGCATTGTATTTCTGCTAAACTAGGATCACATAAGCACAGTTTTCCAAGTCTTGTATTTTTTCAGTCTGATTATTTTCAGTTACATTATTGCAAAGCATAATGTTTTCCAATAAGTTTTCTTTTCTTTTTAATTACCATTTATGGTTAAGATATTATGCTTTCTTCACCTTCTTAAAAATGACTTCCAAAAGTGCTAATATCGTCTCGATATTAGAAAGTGATCTTATGTTGTTGTTTTAATACCTATATGGAAAATATATATTTTTTATGTCTATAAAAATATAGAAGTAATCTAGATCTATGTTACTCTATGTTGCAAATCTACAACTTTATGTTGCAGATTTGCAATGTCCAAAATAAAGTCAACTTTATTTGACCTGTAGCTGTTCTGGTTAATAGACAATCACATTGGATGGAACTATGAACTATGTAAACTTTAGTCAATAATTTCAAAGCCAAAGTAGTAAATGATTGAAGCGTGACATAGAAATTTCAAATATGAACTTGAGATTCAACACAGAGTTCATGCTTTTGACAAAAATAATTGTTAGTGTTTACTGTACAGATGTTTAGCAATAAAAAGTAATCTACATTACAATTGCTTACCAGATGCTAAAGCTTTTATATGATGATTCATATTAAACTTGGTCTGATAATGTGTGAAGCAGATTCCAGTGTCCCCTCCACACACGCACACACACACGCGCACCCACGCACACCCACTCCCTGTGGAGCTGGCCTTGATTAGTCAGCCATCTGGTCAAACAAAGACGTCTCGGGTTTTCCTGCACTATAAATGTCATTAGAAAAACCTAAGACTGCCCATTGCTTTCAGCATAAATAGAAAATATAATAAGATTGGTTGTTTCAAGGGTAGGTGGAATAACACATGCCAAATACATGGATCTTTTGTTTCATTTGATGAAATTGACTTAAATGTAAAATTATTCTTATGTGTCACACTTTAAATACAGGGACTTTTAGAAAATTAGAAAATAATATGCCCCTCCCCCTTAATAGTTTCTTTTGCAATTTGACAGCTTTGTGCATGACTTGGATACGCAAATTTCAACATTTTATGTGAGTTTGGTTAACGCAAACACCGCACTGCAGACACACCTTTTGCTGCTGTTAAAGCACATTCTCTAAATCTGGTTTATTTTCTCCTATTTTACATTCCTTGCTGCTATAATAACTCTTTTAATCCTGTTTTTTCTTTTTAGACGTATTGCAGTGCTACATTCAGTGCTATAAACTTTCCACAACCAACTGCAGAATTTCTACAAATATTAATTTGTTGATTTCAGAAGGGACAAGTCAGCCAAATTCTGCCAGCCTTTTCTTGATCGACTCTAACGGATTGGCAGGTCAAATACTGCAAAAGCTAAAAACAAAATTCCCCTTATTGATCAAATTCTCTCTGTATAGCTAGTAACCTTGTAATTCTTTGACTTTCCGTTAGATTTAAAATTACCACTTCTATCAATGTTCGTTAAACTGAACATTGGCGTCAATCAGGAAAAGCCTGATCAGTTCATCTCTGACAGATGGTTGTTAATACTACCTCACAAGATTGATGTCTTTCTTGTCACCTCAAGGCATACCTCTGCTTTTAATTTCTTCCCTTATAATGGAGGCTATGCATTGTGTAAGAGTATTGGTGTCTTTTGTGGGTTTTTATTCTCTATAGTTGGCACTTTTACACACATTATATTCTCTGTCCTCAGCAGATGTATGAAGCTCAAAACTCATTCAGATCAGCTCTAAACTGCTGAGCATCCAGTAGAGATGTAGCTCCCCGCTGCCTCTGGAGATGAGCTCCAGATGCGTGACGGCCAGCAACATCCAAACCTGGTTCCCAGGGGGGTGCTAGCCTGTCAGGGTTGGAATGCCCCTGTACACTTAACGCTCACTGAGAGGAAACAGATACCTCTTGCTTTGAGCGGAGAAATCGCTCCCTATCAATTTAAACTCCTCTGAAAAGCTGTGAATTGCGCTTATGGTTTGAACATTTGATACTCCCGATTCATAGAGGCGGTCATAACAGCAACTTTTCTGACAGAGGAAGTCCTTCCACCCCCAACACTTCTTAACCATGTCTCACAAAGAAGCCATTTACCCATCTGACTCCAGGCGCCATGACCTTTGTCATTTTATATGTAATTAAAAGTTTTTTTTGTTGATTGTGAATATATCAAGTTACTGGCACTGGCAGTAGACTGAGAATGTATATATAGACCTATCAGGTTTGTGCGATGTCTCCCGTCACCATTAGCTTTGGGGTGAGGTGGATGCTTGCCATTTGAAAGCTGTGAGATATGCAAGGTATTTTCAGCCAAAGCTCTTGGCGCAAGAGAAATGTCTTATAGCTGCTTTAAATTTTGCAATATAAGTCCTAACAAAAAGTGGCAGGGATCTGGGATATTGTAAAATTTCTGCTTTGATGCACAGTTGGAACATAAATTTGAGTCGTTCGTAAAATAACTACTTAAACCTTACAAATTCTGGAGAAATTATTATATCTGTCACTGTAGACTTCACAGAACAGAAACAAAATATCTAAACCAAATTATCCTTAAGTGGGGTCCATGAAGGTCCTTTCTTGTTAGTAGTTGAAAAATTTAGGCTCTGCGGTCTAGTTTCGGATGGCCCTGAAACCGCAGAGTAACGGGTTAACTTATGGAGCGCCGTATTTGATGGCACAGATGTGATTCACTAAAATATTTGCTCTGCCTGTGAAAGGCTCTTTGAACCAATGAGTGTGAACTCCTGGCCACACCACCCTATAAACGTTGCATTTGTGTGAGGCAACGAAAGGGGCCATCTAGTGTAATGGGGGATGGGGCCTCTGCCTG
This sequence comes from Girardinus metallicus, assembly GCA_903067095.1. NCBI lineage: Eukaryota > Metazoa > Chordata > Actinopteri > Cyprinodontiformes > Poeciliidae > Girardinus > Girardinus metallicus. The sequence goes on from CAEGAE010039114.1 coordinate 46,416, forward strand.
TGGAATGTGGTGTCTTGGTGAAAGGGCTGGAGCTGAACAAACGCACTCAGTTTATTTGGCAAACCAGACTTACAGGTTACCAGCAGACATGTTTACTCTACAGCTAATATCAAGATCCACTTCTTCTTTTTTTCTGTATTTGTACTTCTGAGTGATTGAATTCACAACCTCTTTCTGTTTGTGGTTTAAAAACTGAATAAGACAAATAAATTGTTGAAAAATGCACACGTTTGTTATTTTTCTCTTTTGTATGTTCGTCTACCTGCCCATTTGCCTGTAGGTGTCTCCTGTCTGCCCCCTCCCTCTTTCCTCTGTCTTTCTTTTTCAGCTTTGTAATTGGAGTGATTAATGGAGGGAGGGGTGGTCTTGCCTGGAGGCCTGTTTTTCAGTGGCCTATTTAGAGGTGCAGCACCACTGAAGCCAAGACAGGTAGCAACATGCTCCGCTCTTGGACGTTTAGCCCCTTGTCCCCGCCACTATGTCTGTTACCTCTAAAGCCAGAATCTCTCATAGCTACAAACATGACTGGACACTCAGGGGCAGGAATGCCTTTAGGTTGTGTTCATCCCTGATATCATCAGCCTGATCTCATAGGATCTGTAGAAATGCTGTTAATATTTTCTTATGAGAGCGTACAATCATGAGAGGACGTGGCTGTCAGCAAAAACTTAACCATATGTTCTTGACTGCCAGTGAGATTTACTTCCTCCTTGTCGCGCATGGGATCACGATTAGCCAGAGTCTTTGTGGATGGTAGCGTATGGCCAGCTCACTGTGAAATCCTTTACAGTTGTTGGCAGGTAAAAGATGTGATCCCCTCAGCCCTCCTCCCTTCTACACTTCCCAGGCGGAAGAGCCTCAGTAAGTGATTTCTGCAGAGAGATCAAACCCCAGTTATTTCATGTGGTTGAACTATTTCTGACCCCAATTGTGCTACTTTTGCCAGGCATGCTGGGAGAGAAAGCAGATTTGCTTCAGAGCTGTCAATTATTTTTATATTTCAAATAATCCAGCATTTTTATTATAAACTTTATCGATTTCCCTTTGAATTCTGAATTAGAGCTAACTAGCTTTTTATGCATATGTGTTTCACTGGCAAGGCAACTACTGACGATGTGGTTGTCTTTTCATATACAAGAAGTAAAATCATGAACTACTTTCTGCTCTGACTGTAGTACATTTAACCTTCTGTAAAAAATGATAATAATTAAAAAACCTTCCAGGTTCTTGATAGACAGCTCTGTGTCAGTGTAGCATATTCAGATTCAGCCTTTGAAAATCTTAATCTTAACTGGTCATGCTTCTTTTTTTTTTTTTTAATGTTTTATTTTACTTGGCCTAGAGACTCTGTCTCCTTACTCACCATAGTTACAGGTGATAAAAATCTATCCATTTTGTCTGTGACATTTGGTGAAGTTGGCTAAAGATCCACAATTACTTTTCAGTTCTTTGTTTTGCTTTGTTTTCTTTGTTTACCTTTTATCAACTTCATAACAAGTGCGATTTACTAGCCAACAATTATTTTGCTCTAAACAGTCCTTTGCCATATAAATACTGCAGACATTGCTGTTGCAGTGACATTATATTTGCAATATATTGTGCAAATATATTGAAGAAAATAAATGAAGGTGATGAAATTAATGGCGTTTTGCTTTCCTTTTTGTGATTAATTCACAAAAGTAGGAGAACTTGACTTAAACCACAGATATACTTAATAGTAGTATAAACTTATTTTCAAATTTGGATTTTGTGATGACTTTCTAAACTTGCACCACAAATAGGCTTTTAATTGTAATCTACCCTCTAAATGTTACTTTTCATTGCTATTGGCTGTGGTCCAGATTTCCGCTGAAGGCCAAGATTGTGATTAAATTACTGCTGCCATGTCTGTTTGAAAGGTTTTCCTTGCTGAGCTGTTTTGACAGGCAGCAATTTGGCTAAAAAAGATTAGTCTAGGAATGAGATGTTAAGAGTACCTGTGGGATGAGAGGGGCTATCCTGTTATTGTTAGGTCCTGTTTCTGGGGTACAGGAATGTTGGTGAATTTCACTAAAGTTGCCCTCCCACCTCAGTCCGTTCTGGCAGAGCTCACACTGGGAACACTGCAGCATTTGGTTAACTTTGATTTACTGCCCAAGGTTGCTATAGCAATCTAGCTTGCAGGAGCATGAATTGTGTGTTCTTTGAGTATAGGTGTGGCCGTTTACACAGTTTCTTATAGATGGCTGCAACTTGATGAAGGTTTCCCTTGGAAACCCTAACCATGTCACTTGAAGTTAGGATGTCTTGTTGGAGTCGCTGAGGTTAGGTCACCCTGGGAGCTATGATCCAGCCCTCATCTCAGTTTCCCTGGTGTAGTGGTAGATGACTGAGGATGATGAGTATTGACGTTTGCAGTGAGATTGCGTCCGGAGGGGGGCTGGGGACTTCCCTGTGTTTGCACATCCAGGGCTATTGATTTGAGCTGCGTGTTCAATAGCTATGGCCCTGGGGATTTGGCATGTACTTCAGTAGGGTGGGGTACAGAGAGCCCTGACAGTACCCTGGAACAGTTAGCTTTAAGGGCTTTTGAGGTATGGCTAAGGGCTAACATGACCTTACATGGCAAAGATGTGTTTTTGACTCATCATAAGTTTTTTGTTGGGCTCACAGGATTAAAGTGGTGGGCTGCTTGAACAGATGTTTTAGATCAGATATGGCGCTACTTGTTTCCACCAGTTCAGCTGTAGCAAGAAACTTCTCTGCTGTTTATACACTGGGTCACCTTTATTTCAACAAAGTATTTACATTATTTTTTTATTAGATTTTTGGTATTTCCAAAGTGGACAGTGAATGTCTTCTCAGCTCAGTCTTTAAGAGCTAGTTGAGTGAAGAGAAATCACATGATGCTTTTATTAAGGGTAAGCCTCTTCATCTAATAACAGCTGCACTATCAAATTGGAAAAGTGCTGTCAACATCCTGAGCAATCAATGCCATCCACCCCCCACTCTCCAAGCAGCAGCCATTAACCCCTCTTGTTCCAGCATGCCTGGCCTCAATAAAATGGTGGCTCTTTTCTGGACATCTTTCTATGGTGTCAAAGTACAATTTCCTGCAAGACATGCATTAGCATTCATGTGGGAGAGTATTGTGTAGATTGTCTGATGGAGTGCAATGAAGAATGTCATCCTGCTAAAGGTTGTTTGCCATAAAACATCACAATAATGGCACATAAATACACAATTCAGTCTGCATTTCACATACATTCTTTAAGGAAGTTCAACACTCTGCCAAGTTTTCACTGTCTTGCCTTCTTTTGCAGTCAGACATGCTGTTGAATTGTTTGATGCAACCATCAGGCCAAGTTTGGCATTCATTTGTCTTTGAGGTATTAACTCCTGGCAAAATTAGTTTTGGTAAAATTAGTTTTTTAGTTGTTTTCATGAAGGACATTTGTGGAAGTGCATCCTTTTTTCCATCTTCTCCTCCTAGTGATGTCCATCTTTGGCTAACTTTTAGTGCTCTGTTATTCTTATCTCTGATTTGGCACTGAACCAGTTGGTCACGTATGGCCATAATGTAATTAGGCCACCCACTGCCTGGCCTGTAAACCCTTTAACAGCACAAGAGAAGCAGACACAGTGGCTGTTTGAGCATATGGCAGTTAATTCATATGCATAGATGAAAGGCATGAGCTGCAATGAGATTCTTACATGATAATGTTGTGTAGAAATACCACAGTTTCACTGTATGACATTTTTTATACAACAATTTGAAACAAGAATGCTTTGGTACTGAATCTAACTGCTTACAGTTATTCCTACCACTGGTAATATGATCTAACATATTGTTGTGGCTGTTACAATGATGTTATATATGGCGTTGTGTTATTTTTATTCAAATACAAAGACTTGAAAGACTACCATCTCTCTAGACACAGAACAACACAGACCCCCTGGCTGTCTGTATTGTTTGTGGATTCAAATATTTCCAAAGAGCAAATTTGATTTTCTACTAAGTAAAGGGAAAGTGTAGCAGCCCTCTTTCTACCACCTGACCATGCATTACTACAAGTGGCAATGTCAGTGCAGCATTTCTTTAACCTGCATAAAACTGTAGAGGTCTTGAGTTTCCCTTGCGTTTAAGTAAAATCAACCTTAGGAATGTTTAAAGAATGGAAATTCTTTATGATTTTAAAAATAACTTATTTAAAACCTTGGTTTTAGTTACTGGACAAACAGCCCATGCTCAACTAATACTACATCTATGTATAGGATTGTTTGACTATGTACAATTTTTTTTATTATTATTATTTATTTTGGACTGTACCGAGATCACACTTGTTTTGCACAATCAAACTGGAAACTCATTGCATTTATTCTACACAAAGAACAGAGTGACTGATTGTTGTGATATTCATAAGCCTTAGCAAAGGAAGACACAAAATAGGTGTTACTCACTGACATACAACATGGCTGCATCAGCATGTTTCAGAGAGACAGATAAAATTATTCTAGAATCAACATTTTGACTGTTTTTTTTTCATATTTTATTTGAAAACAATTTTCATTTACTTAATAGAATTTCAAGTTCAAATTCAAGTTTCCATGAATGTTGCAAAATTAGGCACAGTCCAGTAGCTTCCTGCATGATATTTAAGAGCGAAGATGGAGGCCAGAAGATGCTCATCAGATGCATCTGATTAACCAACCATCAATTTATTCAATCATTGTTCGACAGGACAGGAGAAAAGGCATCAGCAGTTGTTGCTCCCCATTAGTCTGGGAACAACAGTTTCAAGTCATTCCATGAATTCATAGCCTACCCTCTGTACAAAGCAAAATCTAGTACAAAGCTGTTTTTTACCAGGCTAATGAAGTTATAGACTACTACTAAAAGATTACCTACAACTGGAAAACATTTCACACTCCTCCTGTTTATCTTGTGTATTACTAGCAATTTCATCTAGTGGTCAAACTTTGCAGTGTTAAAAAAAATGCTACTAGCAGGACTTATGTTACCTGTAAAAACTCACCACATTACACTAATAATCAATTAAACAAATGTAGCTTGTTTGAAAACATTGTCTGTTTAAAGCCTGTTCTCTCAAAGAAGAAAACAGCAAGACAAGTTTACAAGTGTGAAACTAAATGGACCACTTGATTATGGAATAATGTCCTTTGGACAGATGAGACAAGAGAATGAGATGATTGGCTATAATGCATATCTTACAACCAGAGAGGGTGATGATGTGGATTTGTTTTGCACCCAGATGAACTTGGTACCTTGCAGTCATTGAGCAGAGCATGAACTTCTCTGTATGCCAAATTATGTCAGAGTTAAATGTGAAGCAATGTATCAGAGATCCAACACCAGCTTCAGATCTCTTACCAGAGGGAGGATTCCAACAGGAAGCAGAATATCTACCAGAATTACCTAAAAAAAATATAAGAAAATGCATGTTTGGCCCAACCATATCTAAAATAAATACTGAGCTCATTCATTAAAAGAACTGTGCTGAAATGACTGACAGCAAACCTCAACCTGCTGATGCAACTTTATTAAAAACATGGGGTTGACATTCTTCCACAGTTGGTCTTATTGAAAACTTCAGGTTATACCTGCTAAAGGCAGTTCAACAAGCTCTTAATTCATAGGGTGTACTTCCCCCCATTTTTTTTAAACCATTGCTGTATGCAGCCTTACTTGTCAGATAAGTCAGTCAAAAATATAAAGTAAGTGTAATTTTCTCTAGTAAAGAATTGTGGACTACTCAGATAGTTGTTTGTTATATATGTGTGTATACATATATCCACCAGTATTTTCAACACAAACAATTCTTATTAGTCACACCCAGACTGACTCCATATGAAACTGTGCATTTTTGTGTGTGTACATTAAGCTGCAATGTTGTGTTCTGCTGAGAGCAAAACAAATGTCTTTACAGTTTTAGTTGTGATGGATGTCAGACAAAATCCTGCATCAAGCAACACTCCTGTACAAACTTTTTGTGTTACGCTACTTTCAATGAAACGGTTATTAAATACATTAGGCAGGTCATGTCATGTACACATCTTCCATAAAATGCAGGAAGTTGTGGGAATTTTTTTTTAAAGTCATTTCTGGGTGGAGTGGACGTGATGAGGGGGCTGAGGAGACTGATCATAAGGAGCGGTCCAAACACATCAGTAGCCACTCTTAACTTTACAAGGAGCAACATGGTGTTAACATTCCTCAGCTGACCAAGGTCTCATTTCAAGAGCCGACATGTCTACTCCTGCTTAATGGCTCCTGTTATAATTACTTTGCACGCGTGTGCATGCGAGTTTTTTCTTCACCAGAGACAGCATAAGTAAATATATAATGAAGCAAACTATTAGTCACATTAAGTGACATTAATGTCCACAAGTCACCCAATCAGACTTATTATCAATTCAATGTAATCATTTATCAACAAAGTGAATTCAATCTGAAACTCAACCTAGGTCTCATCGCAGTTTACTGACTGGTACACAGCGCCAATTACCAACAAATGCCAATATAATGCACTCAGACAGATTTAAAGTCAAGCACATATATTCAAATTGATCCTAGTTAAACAAAGCAGTTGACTTCAGTTTATTCATCACATTTGAGGAAACCCAACAGAGTGCAAGTCATAGTCTTGCACCATTCACTTCTCCTGGATGAGCAAGAAGCAGAAGTTGGCTTTCACTTGTAGGCAACTAGTTTCAACTGTTATAAAAATAAGAAATTTCTCAATATTTTTAAGCTTTTTTATATAAAAAAATAATAATAAATATGGAAAATCTAACATTTTCCGTAAGATTTTTGGAAGAAATATCACATCTTTTATTAATTAATAAGATGAAGCAAACTTAAATAATGAATACAGCAAAGCAAACAATTAAAGAGGCAAAAAATTTATTGTAAATCATAGCATATTTATTGAATTAGAGGTAAAATAAAATAGGAGATCTTTTTCAACAGGTTTAGTTATTTCTCACATATTAAGAGAAATAATTTTTGCTGATCTAATTATGAGTTTTGTTATAATAAGTAGGAGATTTGTAAAAATCCGGGCACATTCACATCACTGTCGGCTCTGGACAAGAGTAGAAAGCGCTGATTGCATCCATCATGTGGTGAAGTTTTAGTTGCGCACAGCTCTGGCTGTGCTCTCATAGATATGTGGATCCTGTTCAACTATCTCTTTGGCTTTGAAACACTTTTTGACAGCACTGCTTCAATCAGCCAGGAGTGATCCCTTTCAGAAATCATAACAGCAGTGGTCTCTTTTATTCCCAGCTTTGGATGTCTGAAGTTTTTAATTTTGAATTTCGAACAGGGATATTGATGCAAAAATACCATGCTACTAGGCTAACTTCTGACAGAGCTTTACTCCATATATACAATGTAGTGTAAAATGTAAAACAAGAATTTATTTGGAGTCCAAACAGGGTGACTCTTATTGACTCAGTTGTGTCCGGCCTCTTTGTTAAACAAAAGCTCTTTGTTTGTCCGGTTCTTCGGATCCCTCCACAGCAGGACTTGCACCTCCAGCCAGACTAGGTCATCCAAGACCGATCAGCCACTAAAGCTTTGGGTGTTGAGAGTGTTGGATCAGATATCCTGACATTGACATTAAGGGAGTCTGAATAAAGCCAATTGTAGAAGTTGTTTCTTCTTCTGTTTCAAAAATGTGTCATTTGATCCACAATATTTCCTGATATAAACAAACTGTTTTGAGTTGCTTTGCACATTTAAAGTATTTTATTTAATAAAAGCAGTTTCACATTCAAAACATTGAAATGAGAAACATTTATCATGGAGACTTATGATTAGCTATGGATTGTAATTGAAAGGAAATAAAATGGATAACCTTCATGATCTCGTATTTGAGTCCAGGGCTTTAACTGGGTTTCCATTTTAATGACTGGCTGCATTTAAGGTGGCGGTTGAAATTAACTAAAAAAATGCTTTAATACCAATGTCCAGTGAGCTGAAATTATTGATCTGTGTCTTCCCAGATGTGTCTCAGGGATTCTGAAATACACGTGTAACAGGAGGATAGGATGAAAATGATTCCTAAAGAAAACAAGTGGTTTTCTTCTGGTTGATGTTTACCTCAATTATTTTTCTACTGATTTACCACTATATTTAACGCAGGCTTTAATGCCTCTCTCCTCCCACTCCATAGTCAAGTTTGTTTTAAACTACTTGGTAACTTTTGGTGTTCACTAATTACATTCACATAGGCTTTTCATTAAAAATGATTTTTCTTTGAAAATGTTCTTAGTTCTGAAATATGTTATGGGTTGAGAGGAAAAAAAATTGCTTTGGTAGCTGAACTTAGCAAGTCAAAAGTGGCATCTCTGATTGATTATTGCATCAAAATGACCATTTGCTTTAAAGAAACCATATAGCTTAGTATTTTTTTTTTACCTCATGGGTAATGTAGTTAAAGTAGTATAAATATTTATGCAATGAGTTGCATGTCGACCTAAACTTTTGTTTCCCTAAACATCTAACTTTTTTTACACCAGGTTCTTCTTTATTGCTGTCCTTTTAACAAATTTGTCAGTTTCAAAATTTAACTTTTGCAGACAACTTGGAAAAAACCTGAGTATGACATTGACTGCACAGTAATACTCGGTTACTTTAGACCTTTGCTCTCATTTGATGTCACAACACCTTGACCCCTGCCAAATGCACAATGGCACAACTATAAACCTAGCATTAATGACAGAAACAGCAAAAGGAACACAACAAACATGTATAGAAGAAAACTAACACTGCACATCACTTTAAATGCACCATTTCAATGGTAAAACTTGGTGGGTGCAGCACCATGCTGTGGAGATGCACTTCCTCAGGGAGAGTGCTGTGAAACAGCATTTCGGATTAGTTTGTCGTGATCTGCTCAGCAGTGTATACTAACTAGCACACTAGTTAACAGAATGAAGGCAACCTTTAGTTTTCAGTATAAAACTGACAAGTTTCTTGTTTGGTTAGCAGATTTTATTTTGTTTAGGTGTTTTTCCAATGCAAAAATCTTTTAGTTTTCAAATAGCACAACTGCAAACCTACCTAAACAAAGTCAGAAATCTATGACAGGTTCTATATGCATATTTAAGATCTGAAGTATCTTCAGTCATAATCATTCGTAAAGGTTAAAGTTTAACAAAAGTGATCAAATTACGATGCATCTGGAGGCCTATAGACCTTTGCACACAATGTATGTTTTATGTCCACATGATCAACCAGTTGTAATCTTTGTCACATGTCACAGATTATGCAATTTAATAGGAAAAGGTGTTTTACATGAGCACTTTTTTAATACTCAAGGCTTAAAAACGTTTGTCTTAGAAACATATGTTGGACATATATATTTTATGTACTGTATGGTGTTTATAAAACCACTGTGTGTGTGCGTGTGTGTGTGTGTTAGGGGGGCACGACTGCCTGTCTTTCACAACTCTTCATGCGTTTATCTGGTAACCTTGAAACAGACCATCTGCAGCGGTTGTCCAGGTTGATGGCTGATGAATATTTGTTTAGGGAGCATGAATGTTGACAACAGTTAGACACACGAGAGTGAGAGGGTGAAAATGACTTGCTCTCAGAGGCCTTGACAACCTTTGCCCTCCTGGCTCTCATTTCAGGGCCTGTAATTGCCACTGACCAATAGGCTCCTGGTTGAAACTAGACCCCGTGCTGCAGCTATTAACGTCTCCCTCCAAAAGGATCTTGTTTTGATTCCTGATGCTTTTATAGGTTTTGTCTTTAAGAGACATTCCTGGTCTGCACATACCGTGCACTCCTTTCTGCCTTTATTTTCTTTCTTCCCGTCTTGTGGGGCCATTATGCCCCCCTCCCACCTCCTTCCTGCACTCACAAACATGCACACATTGATGATTAGCCTTTGCGCATTTGTGTCTGTGTATGTGGGCGTATGTGCAGGCCTGCAGAGATGCACGCTAAGGCAAGTGACCAGCCCACCCTCCTCTGGCCCCTCCTGACAGCCAGCTACACTCTATGAACTTGGCCACCCGTCACAGCTGCGTTAAGATTGAAGGATGGGGGGCCCGTGTATCCAGCTGGGTCGGAAGACATAGGTGGGGGCAGGGCAGGTCCAGATGCAGATGGTTTAGGTCAAATGAAGATGTTTGAGGATGAAGGGGGAGGGGGATTTAAGAGATCGGGGGTACAATAACTCCAGAATTTGCTCTTTCAACCCCTGAATAAATGCATACTTTAGCTCTGAGTTTACTTTTTTTTTTTTTTTTTTCCCACTGGTTTTTAAAGCTGGATGTTTGTTTTTAGCTAATTTATAGCTTTGTCTTCTATTCCCTTGAGTCCAGCACAAATGTTTTGACCTGCAGTAAAATGAAAAGGATCAAATGAACAATTTTGGAAGAAATAAGTCCAGAGTTCATTCACAGCAACTAAAATCTGATACATCTCTGAAATACATTGTTTTTGGTTCTACTCTATCTTTGTCTGTTTGATTAATCTGTTTGATTAATTTTGTTCTATGTTTTGCCTGACCTTTATGTTTTTTGTTTTAATTGTTGTGTTTCAGAATGGCAGTGCTGGATGGACAGATGAAACTGACAGTAACAGAGGAAGAGGAGAAGCTTCCAGAGACTTTGCTAAGGTGAGCTTGTTAAAATCAACAAAATCAGGGCATAAAAATGACTCGGTTCACTGAATTTTGTATTAAGACATCCTTGTTTTCAGCAGCCACAAAAGTTGCATTTAATTCCCTGATATGTTTCTGTGTTCTCCTGCAGCTGTATGAGCTGGACAATGATCCGAAAAGAAAGGAATTTTTGGATGATCTCTTTACCTTCATGCAGAAACGAGGTAGGAACAAAACATTAAGCAGCAACAACAGACGGAATCAAATATTTTGTGGCAAAACTATCGAAGAAAGTGGAGGTTTGTTTGGATTGGTTAACAAAAATTAAGAATTTACAAGAACCCTCGTCATTCTGAAAGAAGGAGAAGTGTCCAACAATTTTTACAATGTTCTTTACATGTGTGTCAGAACAACAGTAGGTCTGGTTTGTTCATTGAAAAGAGGATGTTTTGTGGTGTTTGCATTAAAAGTATTCCCCTGACTCATAGTAGAAAGGATTTGCTCCCTCTTCATATTTCCAGTGTGGACTGAATATTTATCACCTTGTTTTCTGCCTGTTTTGTCTAAGAAGTGTGCAGTGTCACTTACCAGCTCCAAAAACATTTTACATTTTATACACCACACAGGCAAAAACATGTCTGGCCACCTAAGATTATTGGCCATAAGGTCTCAGCAGGTGAGCTCTGCCTCAGCTGATCCTTAGTAGAGTGAAGTAGATCTGGGATTGGCAAAACTCACTTAAATGCTTGAGTTAGGCATTCAGGCACCATGAACTGCTTCTGCTCAAACTGTAGGACCCTTTATATCCCCAGTGCTAATGCAGCAAGACTTTCATCGTACAAACCTGCTGCCAAAAAAGGCATTTGGCTTAAGTAATATCTCGCACAGTGAATCTCCTTGCTATTACAGTGGCGCTCTGGATGTGTGTGCGGTTTATGAGATAGTTGTATTTAGTGAGTAATACATGTATCTTGCAAAAGTATACATACTCCTTGAACCTTTTCATCTCTTGTCACATTATAACTATACATTTCGTTGTATTTAATCAAAAATTAAACTGCTAGACCTACAAAAAGGAGTGTATAATTTTCAAATGCTACAAGTGATTGTTTTTTTTAATGACCTTTTCGCAAAAAAAATCTGAAACATTTTCTTTGCATTTGTGTTTAGCCCCCTCCACTCTGATATCTATGGAGTATTTGTTTAGAAGTTGCTCTCAGATGAGAAAGACTGCTGAAGGTTTGACACTTTACATCTCAGCAGGACAACAACCTTGAAGATACAATGGAAAGGGTTAGATCAGGGGTCTTCAACTCCAGGCCTCAAGGGCTGGTATCCTGCAACTTTTAGATGTCTTTGGTTCAGCCCACCTGAGTCAAATAATGAGGTCATTAGTAGGACTCCAGAGAACTTGACTGCATACTGAGTAGGGGATTCAGCCATTTGATTCATCTAAAACTTGCAGGACACCGTCCCTCGAGGGCTGGATTTGAAGCCCCCTGGTTCAGATGAAAGAATATTGGTGTGCTGCAATCGCCCAGACCTAGAACCAATTGAGAATCTGTTGTAAGACTTACAATTTATTTACGGATGGTTCTTATTCAGTCTGATTGAACCGAAGCGATGGGGAGAAATGAGCAAAAATTGCAGTCTCTATATGCACTTAGTTAGTAAAGATGCATCCTACAGGAACTCGAAATGTACTTGTCAGGTTTTTCTACAAAGCATTGACTCGGGGGAGGGTAAATACAAGTGCTCACCACATTTTCAAAGTTTTGTTGGTGAAACATTTTTCAAATAATGAAGAATTGTACTTCTATGTTTTGTAATTATACACAAACTTGTGTGAATCGGGCACGTTCAGTCTTGGCAAAGAAAATCAAGTATTTATCGTTAAAGAAAAAAAAAAAAATCTACCAATACCTTTTTTTGGTCCATTCATGTCTCTTTGTATGTCTTGGTGCTAGTGTGCTACATTTTCAAGCAGGAATGTTACATATTTCTGAGACACCTAAATGTTGAAACATTTCAAGTTTATTTCTAAAACTTTCTACAAACATTAGTCCTCAGATGCTCTATCCATATTTACATTTGACATTATCAATAGGGTTAAACACAGTATAAAAAGTTTGGAAAAGTTATGCACTAAAAATAAGATGCAAGTAAAACAATCTCTTGCAGCTATGAGTAAATGTAATAATTTTATTGTTGGATCTTTGGTGGCTGATTTCCACCAAACATCATTACATATAATGATGTTCTGAAACTCAGACAAAACTCAGACTAAAAACAAGCTGCAGGCTGTGTAACTCATTTTTCTTTTTACAAAAAAATGCCACAAAAATGTATGTTTTTTGAGCTTGTCTAATGCCAAAGCACCATCTACAAAACAGCGGCCTCTCCCTGATCTGGTCTTGACACCTGGAGTTCTTGTTTGGACTGTAATGGATTGAGCAGAGCCAGAGAGACTTAAGTTTTTCAGGTCCTTTGTGGCATCTTTGGACTCAGGACATAGTTCTCTCAATTTTTTTCAATGTGGTTATATACCTTTACAGTCCTAGGTTTAGATTTAAAAACAATATGAGTTGTGCTGTTTATCTGTTCAGGAGTTTGAGTCAAATTATATTTCTGGTGTGTGTTACAGAAAGCATTAGAGGAGTCGGCTTGCACGGATCACGTTCCTGTGTCATCTTGTACAAGTGTTAGGTAGCGAAGGAGTGCAAGGGTCAACAGTTAGCAACAAATACTACAGCTTCTGGAGATTACCTAAAATTGTATTAATTTGTGGGAAAACTTCTTTTGTGATTTCATACTTTGATGATTTTTTTAGGTTTTCTTTCTCTAAAATGTTTTATTTGTCTTTTAATCCTAATTTTTGATTGAACTGTTCCTCTTCAAGCTCTGAGTTCATATTTTTACTTTAAAGTCTCACAAAAGAATTTGAATTTGTTTTTATTTTGTTTTCAGTTTCATCAAAAATTAGATTTACAAATCTAATTTATTAAGTAAAAGGTTTAGAAATACTATTTTATTTTGTGAGGTTCAGCAAAATTCAGTAGACTCTTGAGACTGGAGAGACAAATGGTGAGGTGATTTTTCCCACCTTGGCAAGGGGCCTCTGTGTCTTGAAAGGAAAGCAACAGCGGAAGGAAAAATTACGAGGGATTCCCATTTCCTGCCTCTGCAGTTTAAAAACATGCCTGTGTGTGTGTGGGGGGGTGTGCGTGTGTGTGTGTGCGCGTGTATGCGTGTGTGTTAATGGTTGAGGAATTTCAGCAGCTGTCCTAAATCGTGTGAGGGGGCCCATTGATGCTCTCTGGATCACAGATAAAGCAGAAGCTACTCACAAATTGCCTCTTCAACTTTTACCTTTTCGCCCACTTTTCATAATAGTTCTCATCTTCTGCTGGCAGCTTGTTTTGCATTCACAGCTGAACTCAGTTGTGTTCGTTGTTTAGTAAGTATTGAGCACGATCTCAGCCTTAATCAACACGAGAACCGAATGTATATACTAATTATTTGTTGCAGGAGCAAACATTAGCTAATGGCCTGACATGTACATGTAATATAAATGGATTAGAGCTGCTCACATTGGAGGAGTCTACATAGCCCTGATGAGTTACGACGGCTGTTCATTAGGTTCATTACGGTTCTCCTGTCTCGATTCTACTCTCTACAGGGAAGGAAAAAGCCTCAATCTGGCTTGTCACCATTAGCCGCCTTAAGGATTTCGATTAAGCTGGAGAGGGATTGTCATGCTTGGATAACCAGTTGCTGTGTCATTGTGGAAAGGGGTGGGGGGCTTGGGAGAAGAAGTGGGGTTACGAATTAGAGGTGGTGTAAATTAGTCTGCTGGATTACATGATGAAGGGGAAAAAAAGACTGATGCTGCCAACTGCCTTTCAGCGCTGTCCACTCGAGATGATTAATGGCCACAGACTGTGATGGACAGAGCCAAAGAGAGAGGCTCCTGTTCATTGAAATCACCAGTCAAGAACAGACGGGTGTGGGGAGGGGACTAAATACAACAGTTCCTCCTTTTCCTCTAGCTATAAAAAAACCTTTGCATGCCACCGTTTAGAAGGGCAAGTGATTTCTCTTCCTTTTTATTTATTTTCATGTATTTATAGTATTCAGCTTGAGTTTTTAAAGCTCTGACCTGCAGATACCAATTTAATCCATTTTTGATTTCTTTTTAAGAAATCAGAAACAACACACTTGTCTTTCTACTGGCTTGAATACATTGAAAAAATTATGGTCTTTAATTTAAATTCACAATCAAAAAAAAAAAAAATTCTCAAAAACATCCAAAAGCTGCAGAAATGTGTCTCTACATCACTGAAAATCAAAAAGACTGAAAAACACTACAGGTTATAAAAAAAGAGGCAGCTGTCCAAATAAAATCAAACCAAAAATTATGACAGAAAATGTAATTTACTAATTCACAAGATTTCCTCGACTTTTTTCTACAGGATTCATTCCGAATAAATACCAGTAGTTTTTTTATTTTTGTATTTTTTTGAATAA
The DNA here is from genome assembly GCA_903067095.1 of Girardinus metallicus. Lineage (NCBI taxonomy): Eukaryota > Metazoa > Chordata > Actinopteri > Cyprinodontiformes > Poeciliidae > Girardinus > Girardinus metallicus. Next base: position 61,568 of record CAEGAE010039114.1, read on the forward strand.
AAACTACTGGTATTTATATTTGGGATGTTTAAATTGGAAAGTGATTCGTTTTGTGTTTTATTGGTAAGAAGCTCATGTATTGGTTGTAACTATAAAGTAGATAAAACAACATTTTTCATAATGATTCATTATTTATATTAGAACAGTCAGCAACACTGTGTGTGTGAGCAAGACAGCGTCAGCGTTACACAGCTCTGCAGCTAATGGAGGATTTTCACTATTATTTCAGTACAAACTCAAAAGATTACAGAGTCTGCATTTTCAACTGTCTTCAATATCTTTATTTGTTGATTAGCACTGCTAGGGTGAGGGTGTAATAATGCTATCTGTGAGACAAAGAGAATCAGATTCTCCAAAAGGAAAAAGGAAAAGCGATTTTGCTATAATTATTTCAGTTTCCAGCAGATAAGCTGACATCTCACTCCACGTTGTGTCAGCCTGAGTGAACAGACAACATGCTGCTGAAGGAAATTCAGTTTCCTTTTTACAGCTTTTTACAACCGTTTGTGTTTCCTCTGACTTCATTTTTAAACACCTATACTGACACTGAAAATAGCTAGCTGAGTCTTCTTCCTGCAGTTTCTACTCCTGCTCTAAGGAATGTCATTGTCCTGGTAGAGCTTATGTTTGGAGAGTTCACTGATTGGAGAAGGACCAGATTTTTTTTTTTGTTTCCAACTAGCTAAATGACAGCCTGAGCTGTTTGAGCGTAACATTGTCAGTTTATAGTCAGAGTGAATTTTTAAAAAAAATTTTTTATGAATTTTATTTGGAAAAACGCCTACATATAAGTTTTACTTTAACTGTTGGGAAGTTAAATTTAGGTCAGTTTCACACTCAAAATGGGTTTGAAGTTTACTCTGAGGTCAAGCCAATGTCAACTTTTAATTGAATTTACTGTCAAACTTGGAGGTAATCAATACATTTTTTAATTTTATTTCTTGTTGCATTTTATGCAGAGTTTTACACTAAACAGAGTCAAGCACCATCTTTGCATATACATGTAAAAAAACACTTTTGGGTTAAATGGGTGAAATTAGTTTAAAAAATAAAACACAAAACATTTGTTTTTTGAGGTGCTAGGAGATCTGGATTTGTTCAAATTTTTTGAATCATAAGCACAATTTGTATGTTTGAGCATAAGTTCTTGATTGGCCTAGGAAAAGCTTTAGGAAACATAGATATAAAAATAGCAGGAAAAATGATAAGAGAGATGACAAAGATGAACAATTAAGGTTGTGAGAAATGTTGTAAGATCTCCTGCTTGCTCTGATCAAGGTTGCAAGATTGGAAAATTAGGTTTCTTGTAAGTGATGAGGGCTTCTTTTTGTCTAGAATGAAAATGATGTGTGTTGGTTAACTTATGCTGCACAGTTTCAAAAACAAAATAAAATTCCTTAAGGACAAATAAACATAAATCTTCCTTTGCCAATTTTTTAATATTAAAAAAAAAGTTTGTTAATCCAGGGTTAGCTTTTTGTTGCAGCTGTGATGGGATTTGTAGTGTGGGAAAATTGGCTTCCCAGCAGGACATTAGAGGAAGTTCCCCAACTGTAACCCAGAGACCCAGAGCTCTGTCCACACCAATTATACCATGAATGGGCTCGGGGGGATCCATGTATGCATTATATTACTCCCCTGGTCAGCCTCACACTGGTGCTCGTAACAGGCAGGCCTTCTGTACAAACACCACACCACAATGGGAACATTCGCTGGCTCTTTGATATGGCCTCATTTTCCTTTAGTTAACACCCCACAACTTCTGGAAAGTGGCAGCACCTGGTTGGGTTGACAATAAAAGCAGAAGGTATTGTGAGTATATTTTAGATGAAGTGTTGTTTTTTCATTTATAAAGGTTTTCTATTTCAGAGAGATTACTTTGATTGGTTAGAGAAAGCTATTAGATGGATCCAGTATTCTTCCATAAAGATAATCCTGGTAAGCATGTTTTACTCAGAGTGAAGCAATAAAATGTAATGTAGAATGGACAATTTTTCCTCTCTTCTTGCCTTGTGTCTCGAGCCCTTTCCTCTTCTACCCCCTCCGAATGCTGCTTTCCTCTCTGTTTATTGTGCTACAGTTACAACCACTGAAACTTGATAACACCATGGGGGATAAGGGTGGAGGGCCGCATTGCGGCCTGCTTGGTCAGGTTCAGGGGGAGTGACTAGATTAAAGGGCCTCCTGTCCTACACAGCATGATTAATGATCTCTAAATAAGTAGGGTCCAGCGTTTTTGATAGGGAACCCTTGACGGACAGAAGACAAGGGAGAGACCGTTGTGTGTCTTAATGTGTGAAGAGAGAAAACTGAGAACAAGGGATGAAGAGGGCAGACATGGAAACCACAGGAGAAGACAAGGGCAGACAGGGTGCCAGGGTGACTGAGCAGAGGTTAAAGGAGACATCAGCCAGCCTGAGCAGAAACGAAGCCTTGCACTTTCATTTCCCTTTCAAGGCACTTTGTCAGGGAGCTGAAGCTGCCTGAGCTCACCAGTCAGACAGTAAGATAATCAGGCAAACATTAGAAAACCAGAAGCTGGAGCACAGGGGTCCGACTTTCAGGAAAGGGTGGCAACCTTAATGATACACTGACGCCAACCGCAGCTTTTTAATCATTGCTCCAAGGAAAATTCCAAAAAAGAGGCAAAACTTCTCTTTTGAACACATCCTCCTCCAGCATTTGTGATCAAACATGTTGCGGCTTCCATCTTGATATATTTGGGTGCTGACATTATCTTTAACTCTGTGGCACTCCACCCAGTGGCTGGCAAATTACAGCCCCGTCTTTGTGGAACTTACATCTTCAGGGTTACGCTCTTCCTTCAAAACAAAAGGAAATAGTAGTTTTCCTGATGGTTTTGTTTTTATGCTGGTGTTGGGGGAGGTTAAATGGAAATCTTAAGACTTTATTTTCTGTTTCTTTCCAGCCAAGGCTGCTCTTTATGTCCTTTCCTCTGCTTCCCAGCCCCCAACTCCATGCACCTCCTTGCTATTTCCTTTTTCATTTGGCAAGACATTTCAACATGCACAGATTGCCTCAGTGCTGTCGATCTTTAATTACGGCTGTAATGTACAAAAATTTGAGAACGTAAGCTGCGAAGCTGAAAGATTCTTAATCGCCATGCACTCCAGAGAGGAGAACTGCAAACAGATGCATGCAGCAACATCATAATGACACCTTATTAGTTAATTGTCCTCTTTTATTCATTGTGCTGTATATTTGCAAGCAATCTTAGAAGACCTTCAAGAAATTGTGTTATTGAAGGCTTTCAGAAGCTTATATCCCCAAAATCCCCCCTCTGATCAACAAATTCCCAAACTTCTGCTATCTCTGCATATCTGCATGTCTTGCTTCTCCATCTGTGTCCTGTGTGTGCTCTTAAAGCAATGTTTCCTGCCCTCCACACCCCTGTGATGGATGGTATGAAATGCATTACAGCCCCCAGAGGAGCCCTACACCAATACAATGGCCCTGAGCTCACTTCCAGTGCGGGCTCTGCAACGACGTTCCATGAGACGCACAGACACCAAGATGTGAGTGCAAAGGGGCCTAATGGAAAACGAGGGCCCAAGTGGATGTGAAGCACAGATGCTACAGTTTCTGCCAGTGACATTTATGTTGATGTGTTGTTTTTCTATTTTTTTTTTTATTTTGTTGTTTAACAGTCTGTATAGTGGATCTCATGTAGTTTTGAAGTAGTCTTTAGAAATTGTAGTATACAATCTGCCACAATGCATGCCCCCATGTTTTTATTTTTTTGAGGTTTTTCTTTTAAAAAATAAGATCGTAATATAATGATAGACTTCTCTTATACTTGCCCCTATCCATTAAATGCCCTAAAAGACAAATGCCTAACACAGTGTCATGGATTCCAGAAGCCAAAAGTAATTTGCATTGATGTGAGTTAAAATTTCCTGGATGGCTGTGTAACCCCCCACACGCTTTCCTTTGTTTAAATATATTTGTCTTTCTCCTCGACGTATAGCTGCAGATGTCTCTCTTGTATTGATCACTGCTCCAAATAAAGCTGATGGCTTTATTTGTCAATCTGGGTGGTTATTGACTGAAGCAGTTAGCTGTTTTATGAAGCTTACTTTAAAGGACCGACATGTCTCTTTCCTGTGTTGCCTTTAAAACTGAAAATAATCAGTTGGACTTGTAAACTACAACCAGTGTTGGCAAACTGTGTTAGATTCCTATACATGTATTTTTCTGTTTGACTTCACATTTACATTTATCTTTGTGCAAGATTGTCTTATTCTCTCTGGCTTTAGGTGTGTTTTTTTTTTTTAAATTGGAAAAAAATCTGCTGCTACTGCCAGAGTTCCTCCCTTGATAATCCATTGTTATGTTGCTGTCACATAAGCATTCTCAACATTTTCTGCTCCATCATCAAAGACGGCTGTTTACAAGGTCAGGCTAAAGGGCTATTTTTCTCTCTAAATTTTCCATTGCATGTAAATATGGAGCAGAGGTCGTCTTTTATGTTTCTGAGAAACCAGGTATTTTGAAAATCTAAACTTATCCATACAAACACACCAAAACAGTGAGTGAGACAGACTGTCATTGCTCTTTGGTTTTGTTTAATTTTTTTTTTTTTTTTTTTTTGCCTTGCCTTGCCTGCTGAAAACTAGGATTGCACATCAGGAAAACATGTTATGTGCGATCATATTGGTGAATGTTGCAATATTGATGTGACTTGGGTTGAATTGACAAATAACTAAAGTACTAACATCTGTCTACTTTGAGTTCATAACAAACACTAACTCAAAAACAATAAATCTATACAGCTACTTGGGGGAGGGAGGACAAAAATGAAATTTTGATTTCACATCAATGTTTCTTGAGACTGAAACTTTTTAGGCTGCATTAAACAAATATATTACACATATAGAGAGCCTGATTGCTAGGTATTTGAATTATTAGGCAACTAATGTTGCATACCAGGAAGTTGTTTGTGATATCCATGTTGCATACAGTGATATTACGAAAAAGATCAACTTGCATTGTATTATGCAACCCTACTGAAAAGAAATGAGAAAACTGTACCTAAGGTACCTATTTACATTTCTCTGTTTGAGTTGAGCAAAAAGGAATCACAAGATTATCCCTGGTTATATGTAGGAAAGATAATCTAAATAAAATCATACAGTAGGATATTTGCAAAGTCTACAAATAAACACCTAATCTGTTTTTCCCTCACCCTCTGGAATTAAACCAGATTACAGTTTTCTAGTTTTAGTTCATGTGTGATAATCAAAATTTTCTTCCTATTTGTCAAACGACACAATATATGTTTTTTTTTCTTGATTTAATTTGAGAAATTGTCATCTTTTTTAATTTCAGAATTTTACACACACATGTGCATACATTACATTTTGTGTGTAAACAAGTTGGGAAAGCTCACATTTTGAACTCAAATATAAAATTCACCCTTGAATTTATGCCAAGACAAAACCTTGGCATAAATTCTTCTTTGTGCAACATAATGGAAAGAAATCAGAGAATTATGGACTGCATCACAGTATTTACTGACCCACACTGACCATCGTAATATCAGTGTTCACACTTTTTCCAAATACAAAAGACTGTTTGGTTGCAGTATTTGGTTGAATGTCATATTTAAAGTGCCATGCAGGCAATATTATGTTTGGCCAGTTGAATGGTCTCTGATTGCTCTTGGACATCATAGATACTGTAATTTTTATTGTCTGAGATACTAAGCCTCACAGAAAATTGCAATGATGAAGAAAGAAAAGAGGCAAGAAAATGTGTCTTAAGCACCTTAATATCTGCACTCAGAGAAGATTAAGTTGTTACTTCAAAAGCAAGACAAAAAGCCAGATCACAGTTTTCAAAAAGCCACAGAGACAACAACCTTGATTTCTGATGACATGTCCTATGGAACTAAAATTTAAGTGTTTGACCTTAATGATCTATGTTAGATTTGTTTGCAGTTTTTTTGCAGTCTGTGTGGGTATTACTGCAGTACGGGCCGGTACACTTCACAAAATAGGCAAGATTGTATTGAAGCAATATCACTACTAAACAGAAGCCCCAAGTTAAAGGTTTCAAATAAATGTCTTGAAGATAGATTATTTCTGTTAGTTAACTACACATAAAAAACTCCAGAGGCAGGAGAATATTTTATGGAGGTAGGCATTATGCATGATTTGTAGGTTCCCTTTCTTCCTCCAAATACAGCACCTGCAATTTGTTGCAAAATTTCTTTTCAGTGCTTCTCTGGACTTTCTCCTGAGATAATTGGTCTAATGAAAATACTCTACAACTTGTTTGTGTAGCTGTTTGTGTCTGATTACACTTTGGCCATCCTTCAGTGTGTCCATCCAGCCATGCATTCACCCATCCATCTCTCATTTGGCTCCATACTCTCTGCTGTTGATTGGGGTCTTGTCAGTTGATCTGCCGGGTCTCAGGGGACTGACGGGACTTGGGTTACAGTTGGAGAGGCCATCTCACTTTTCGTGCCATCCAACCTTTTCAATCCCCCTTCCCCCTATTTCACCAGGTGACCCATCGTTATGACCCATGGAAAAGGAGTCATATTTCTCCCTTTCTTTCTCCTTTTTGTGCAACTAATGACATCTAGCACTATTTTTAAAGTACCTGGAAAACCTGTCAAGGTTTCACTGCTCACAGCATTAAAAAATGGAAAACAAATCTATCGTCTTTATGGGTAAGAACGATTTACTGCCAAATTGCAGCGGAGAAGCTTCTAATCATGCAATTCAGTTGCTAATGGTGTCATTGTGTGCAGCCTGACAGGCTTCCCAATGATTCGACTAGACACAGTGAGATTTGCAGCAGCTGACCTTTGTTTGGAGCCTAGCCAGTTTTTCTCTCCTTTACACCGCACAAGACAGCTCTTTTATTTACTGGCTGCTGGATCGCTGTAATAACTCCCAGAAAGAAACTCCCTGACTCATCACTCAGTTGAACAATTCACTTTTAGATTCTTTGCCAACAGCAATTTTTAGGATTAATGTCAGCTCATTGTTAAAACTCCATTAGAGCTTTCTCATTACAAGGTTTAAGCTGTGGCACAAGAAGGCTTTGTTTGGTTCTTCTTTTGTAGACAGTAACTTAGTCAAGAAATCTGTCTACTAATCATTCAATTTATTGATTATTCAAATAATCTAAATTAGTGCTGCACAAAGTCAATATTAAGATTGTAATAACTATGTAGATTACAATTAACTAACATTTTCTGCGAAGTTTTACTTATTTAAGAGTCAATTTTGTCAAAAAAGAAAAAAATAAATAAAACATTGTTTTTTTTTTTACACAATGACTACCGTTTAGAAATGGACTTGCAATTGTGCTCTAGGTCATTCCTCTCTTGCATAAGTGATAGAGGAATGACAAGTTTCTTCTTCAAGATTTTTTTTCTGGACGACAGAATTTGTGGTTTCTACGAATACGGAAAGTTGTCCAGGCGTAGAAGGAAAGCAGAAAAACAATCATAGACCACAGACACCATCATGATTCCCTGATTGGTGTGATATTCCAAATTTGATTTTTGTCAATCCGCAGAATACGTTCCCAAAGTGGATAAAGTCACACATACTTTTCAAAGCGCTGCATTGTGACATGGAAACATTGCAGGCTGCTTGAAATCATCAATACTTTAACAACTCTCACGCTGAAACACTTCCTTGTTTAATGAAGTCATCTGAAAATCTGCGACACAATTCACAGCATAAATCACAGGTATCTCATTTGTCCACCGACATTGAATATTTTCCACATGACTAATGAGAATGAGCATGTTTATTAACTGCAAATATGGATTTTAAGATCAATTCTCTTTTCCTCCGCTGTGCAGAGATGAACTCTGTTGCACTCAGACATTATAAATCACTTACAAAACATTTTCTGTAGTTCATGCGTTAAAAGTCTGTCAGAAACTTTTTAAAAAGCCTTTGTGTGGTCCTTTATTTTGCTGTGCAAAAATAACTTCTAAGTTATTTTTGCACAGCTGAATTAGTTCGATCTAATAAACCCACATACAAAAAGTTGCACATTGATTCAGTCTCCATTAAGGAACTCAGCAATGGAAAATGGAGCAGAGTAAAACTGTTAAGTGGAGCCATGTACTGTAAAGCGAGCTTTTTTTGTTGCAACATTAATACATATGCTGTTCATTTTCACAACAGTGGACTAAGCTGGTAACTTTATTTCTAAGAATTATGTAAATAATTTTGGGGGTTTTTATGCATGCAATTCAGTTATTATTGTCCATGTATACAGTCAGAAGACTCCAGTGTTGACCTTTGTTTGGCGAGATGTCAGATTTTCTTAGCTTTTTTTTCACACCCTGAAAGACAGCTCTTTTATTTACCGTCTGCCTGCTCAGTGCAATAACTGGCCCTCTCTTTAGTAAATACAGCTTCCTCCATTATTGACTGTTTACCATTTTCCTCCTTAGTATTGGCCTTGTTGACACAACTTGAAGAGAAGAATCTGTTGGATTTTATTCCTGAAAGAAAGCCAGACTGGTGCTGAAATGAATGAATTTATTGATTGATAAAATAGAGAGATATTGCAAAGTGCTTGGGTATAAAAAATATTTGTCTTTGTGAAGTAATTTGGCATCTTGTTCCAATACTTCACTAATGAAGGAAACTATGCTGCTTTATAATACCTTTATAATTCACATGTATGTATGCACATAGCTTTAACATTTCTGGGGTTGTTAAACCTGTTTGACTTGCCTAAATGCACATAGAAGGTCATTAGTTAAGGGAGTTGCTCTTTTTTTAGGGTTTATCTCAATGTGGACCATATTCAACCATCAAAACATTTCATGTTTTTTTTTTTTCTCTCGTCAGTAGTTCCTCTTTTCATTTATCCTCCTTTCTCTCTGTGTTAGTAAAGATTTTTTAACATATTGACATGACAGGAGCCCTCTATCTCATACAGCCAGATCTGTGGAGATTATTGACTGGCTTATATTGAAGAATTTAAGAGAAGGCGGTCCTTCACCTTCTCTGTATGTCGCTGTGTGTGTGTTAACCAGCTGTAGCTTTAAATCATGCTCAGAATAGCAATATATCTATATAGTGTTGCATTACATTTAACTTCCCTTATGTGGAGGGGTGGATATCTTAACACATGATATGAATTGGGTTGTCATTCAAGTGGTGGCTCTGCCTGCACTAAAGATAGCAAATTCCATGCACTCAAAGCTTTTTTTACCTTTTATGTCCTCGACCGTGCATTAAAAATAAAACAAACATGCCCCCGGCGTACAGCGGGGTCCTGACAATATGGTGGCCCAACATAAGAACGTATAAACTTAACAGCTGGGGTCTGTGCATAAAGTAAACTCCCAGCATGTGGAAACCAGACGCTCGTCTCTTCTGTTAGCATCTCTGTGTTTGCTGTTAAAGATTTTAGACAGTTGTCGTGGATATTCGCTAGAAATCAACCAATAATTTTGTGAATATTTTTGCCTTTTATTATGAGGAATGAAAATGTATTAATCGTTAACATTTTCTCTTATTGACAGCAGAACAATGGGATGGATATGACATTTTAAAAAATCATCTTTGATTGCAGAGGATTTTTGAAAGGCAATAACAACTTTGCAATTTCCCTATGTAATTCTTGTTCAGACTTGCAGGGCACAATATTTATTTCCATGTCTAAAATAATAAAATAAAAGGTAGGAAGCATGAAATAAAAAAGCTAGCAATAAGGGCAATGATGTCAAGATAAATGTAGCAGTATTTTTACTTCTTTGGTCAAAAATTAAAGATTTATACACGTCATGTGATGATGAGAAAGTCAGGAGAATTGCTGTTAGCAGTAATAAGGAGACTTAAGAAACCAGCTTTTTTAGGTAACGGTAACAAATGGTTCTGGACAATTAATTGTTCCAGAAGTTATTGCTATAAACTATAATATTGTCGGTTTGAGAATATTTTCAAGTGGTATAATACTAATGGCATAGTAATGCAAGTACACATTCTTGGCGATCAATAAACTTTAAAATCTAATCAGCATTTGACACTGGAACTGAAAAACATTTTAAATATCCAAAATAAATACAAATTTTAAAAAAAGCAATAAAAATAGCAAAAAAATTAATTATGGAGTTTCTGTCAACTCAAATTGTTCTTCAACAAAATGGCTAGTTGAGATCGAAGCACCAGACTGAAGACTTTTGTCATCCAGTTTTTAGTAGAAGGAGAGAGGGAGAAAAGAGAAATACGATAAATCATGCGAATGGAAATTATTGAGCTTGTTTTCATTTATCATGTAATTAATTTATTACTTATTGCGGCAGGCATAGTTAATCTAATAACCATGAGTGTCATTTCGCCATACAACCTTGTCACTGCAATAGCTTGTACTCTTTTTGGGAGCAGTGCTGTGGTTGTGAAAGTCTCATTTTCTTCCACATAATCAGTGTGTGAACATTAATGCAGTGCTGTTATGTAGTTGTTAAAAACTTTTCCAAGATCACCTTTTATAACATTCAAACTCTGTAAGCCAGTTTACAGGCATTCACATAACAACGTACCATTTGTTTCTAAAGAAAAATCCCTTCCAGCTAATGCTACACATGTTGTGGTTGGGAGCTAAAATGCTCAGATAGCATCTGCAGTCAAACATTCTCTCGGCGCTCTAGTTGTTTCAGAATTCTGGGGGAAAAAGTGTTTCCAACAAACAGACTGTTTGGTGAGCGAAGAGAATTGTGTCTGCTTTGCTCTGACAAGACAAATTTCTATAACACATAACATACTCGTAATGGCAATAACGTAGAGTACGTTATTGCCATTATGTACTCTACATTACCGTTCCTGTATGGTAGTACCATATATGGATATATTTTCCATGGAAACCAATGTGATCTAGTCATATTTCATACTTTTAATTTATTTATTTTTATTTACTGGGTCCAAAATACTATGATTATAAATGCCTTTTAAAAGTGTATTGGGAATGTCCTGACTGTAATGAGGGTTAAAATAACAACACTGGCTTTAGTAGTTGGTTCTGCTGTCATACAAAGTACTTTGTATTGCCTTGTTGCTGAAAATATGCTATATAAATTAGGCCTGAAACGATTCCTCGAGTGATTCGAGTAGCTCGATTATTAAAATTCCTCGAGGAAAATGTATCTGACTCGAAGCTTCGTTATAGTATGTTTTAGCGCGCTCTCACTTCCGCCTGAGTTGTCGACGAAAGCTAAGTGTTAGCAGCATAACGTCCAATTTTCAAGTTCGTCCCGTGGGGATTTTATTGATTCATGATAATGTCCGGGTTTTTGTCGTTTTTCGGGGGACCAATAAGCACCTTAAAATGACGGGAGCGATGCTTGGAGTACGGCAGCTTTTCTCCTCCCGAAGCTGCTGGTTCAGAGCGAAAGGCGGGATTATTTATACAGGCGAGCGAATAGACTGAACACTGCGGGCGGTTGCGCAATAGATGCGTAGCTTTACTGAAAATACCGGAAAATAAATTTCATGTCATCCAGGTCGCAACTAATGTGTTGCGAAGCGCATCTTGACGTTACATACCCGGTAGATGTGTTTCTGTGTGTGACGAATGCTGACCGTGTCAAATCCCGTCGCTAACATGAACACAAACGCTGTAAATGGCTGGGCCAGGCGAGAGTTCATCTATTAAACTGACTGAAGATGAATACTTAAACAAAAATCTGGAGTATAGACATTTCTTTTATAATAGCCTGCTCACAAATAGGCAGGCTATTTGTGAGCCTGCCTCTTTATTATTACATTGAATATAATTTCAGATTTTTGTATAACTTTTCTTCAGGTTAACTTAGAAAGTGAGCTATTATTGTTACAGGTTAATTTTCTAAACTA